>JARQOC010000006.1:54102865-54395365 GCA_033576535.1 Allobates femoralis
CACACCATTATTGACCCACTGCCAAACCTGTCATGCTGAAGGATGTTGCAGGCAGCAGATCGCTCTCCATGGCGTCTCCAGACTGTCACATGTGCTCAGTGTGAACCTGCTTTCATCTGTGAAGAGCACAAGGTGCCAGTGGGAATTTGCCAATCCTGGTGTTCTGTGGCAAATGCCAAGGGTCCTGCATGGTGTTGGGCTGTAAGCACAACCCCCATCTGTGGATGTCAGGCCCTCATACCATCCTCATGCTGTTGGTTTCTAATGTTTGTGCAGACACTTGCACATTTGTGGCCTGCTGGAAGTCATTTTACAGGATTCTGGCAGTGCTCCTCTTGTTCCTCCTTGCACAAAGGTGGGGGTAGCAGTCTTGCTGCTGGGTTGTTGCCCTCCTATGGCCCCCTCCACGCCTCCTGGTGTAGTGGCCTTTCTCCTGGTAGCACCTCTGGACACTACGCTGACAGACACATCAAACCTTCTTGCCACAGCTCGCATTGATGTGCCATCCTGGAGGAGCTGCACTACCTGAGCCACTTGTGTGGGTTGTAGAGTCTGTCTCATGCTACCACGAATGTGAAAGCACAACCAACATTCAAAAGTGACCAAAACATCAGACTGAAAACATTGGTACTGAGATGTGATCTGTGGTCCCCACCTGCACAATCACTCCTTTATTGAGTGTGTCTTGATAATTGCCAATAATTTCCATCTGTTGTCTATTCCATTTGCACAACAGCATGTGAAATTGATTGTCAATCAGTGTTGCTTCCTAAAGGCCCCGTTACACAGGGAAACATCTCCGGCAGCATCGCCGGCAACTCAGGGGCGTTGCCATTTTGAAGCGACATCGCTGGAGAGTTGCCCCGTGTAACAGGGTGATATCAATGGCGATAGTTGCTTCAGCAACATCACCTGGTTTCAGGACAATGTCCTGAAACCTGGTGATGTTGCTCAGGTGATCTGCCCGAATCGCCCTGTCTGACACCGCAACAGCGATGTTGCAAGCAACTTCACCCAGTGTGTCCAATGTTAAGTATAAATTCAAGGTTAAATTCAACCCTGGCAGTGATAGTTGCCGGAGATTTATCCTCATCTGACAGCTCACCAGCGATCTTGGCCAGCGGCCAAAAACGTGCGCACTTCCATCAGTTGCTGGCGATGTTTCCCCGTGTAACGGGGCCTTAAGTGAACAGTTTGATTTCAAAGAAGTTTGATTTACTTGGAGTTATATTCTGTTCTTTAAGTGTTCCCTTTATTTATTTGAGCAGTGTATATATAGATATTTTTCAGATTTTACACTCCTCTGACAGGAACTTGTCATGTATCAACCCATTAGGGTTTTTTGACTTGTATACATCAGTCATGACCAAATGTCACTTTGTTCCCCATGACTGATATGTTCTCCATGGTGATCAGTTGATACAGTTTTGATATACATGTAGCTTAAAGAGAACCTGTCAGGTGGTTTATGTCCTCCCAGCTATCACTATCTGTACCTGCAGCTTCATAGTACAATTCTAATCATCCCTGTCTGAGCTCTTAGTGTAATGTGAAAGGTGAAAAAAAGCATTTATACACCTTAGAGGAGGGGACTGTCTGGTAGGATAATAGTTAACTCACTTTTAACTTGGATGGCTAAAGGACCTGTGTGATGTAATGATCATGTGATCATAGTGGGTGGAGCTAAGCCAGTAAACGTATTATGTTCTATGAGAACTTAGCTCCGCCTATTGTAGTCACATGGTTGTGACATCGCATCAGGTCTCCCAACATGTTCTAGCACAAGGCTGAAATGTTAACTATTAACCTGCCAAACAGTCCCCGTCCTCCAAGCTGGGGACTGACTGCTTCATTACATAAGGAAATGTCAGTGTATAAATGCTTTTCTTTCACCTTTCACATTACACTATGAGCTCAGACAGGGATGATTAGACTGGTAATATAAAGCTACAGCTACAGACAGTGAGAGCTGCGGGAGCATAAACCAGCTGACAGGTTCCCTTTAAATAGTGAAATATATAGTATCACCACCTGCATAATGAAGCGTAATCTAACACTATATCTGTATTTATCCCACGTTGTGAACAGCAATAAATATAGCTAGAATTGCAGTGTTTGTTCATGCCTCTCAAAAAATGTTGATAAAACTGATCAAAAAGTTGTACATATTCCAAAGTCGTACCAATAAATCCTGCAGCTTGTTAGTTATCACTTTATCATTTCTTAATCACTACATTGGGGGGCACCGGAAGACCTTGGGTGTATGCTTGCTGCCATCAGGAGGCTGACACTATGCAAAAAAACACAAAAGCAACTCCTCCCCAGCAGATTACTCCCACCTACTGGCACAAATACAACTCAGCTTTAGCTTAGTGTCATAGGAGGTAGACACGGGTCTCTCGGAGCCTGTATCTACCAGGATTTTTTATTAGTTAGTTAGATTTTTTAAATTTCTTATTTTTCTATGACGATTCATCAGGGAATACAGAGCGGCATGGCCAATCCGTCACCCCAAAAGAGATCGAGAGTCCAGTGTACGCTGGTTGCACTGTTAACTCTCCCTCTCTGGGCCAGGGTTCCCCCGTTCCTTTCCTAAACAGATGCGTGTCCTGGGGAACCCCGAGGCTGGACGCAGGTGCCTGTCCTGGCCCATCTGCTCCCCTATCCGCTCGCCCACCAGAGCCGGTCGGTAAGGTCATCAGAAGCCCGAATCCCTGAGGAGAAGCTTTCTGTACCTGCGTCTGGAGATCTGCACCTCACAGGACGAGGTGGGGCTCTGCATCCTGGTGGCAGCAAGCAGACACTCCCTCAGCCCTTTGTCTGTGGCCTGGATACTCCTAACCCCTCCCCCCCCCCCCTTCCCTCCCCCCCCATCCTCCCCATATGAGCTCCTCTCCTGGTAGCACCTCAGCCCCCCCTCTGGTCCTCCACTGGGAGCTACTTCGCTGCAGCAGCCGCCATTCGACCAAGCACCTAAGCTGCATGCAGGCTGGGGCTGCTATGGGTACAGATCCCACAGCTGCAGCATGGGTTGCCTGCTTCTTATCAGGCACAGGGAGGTTTGGGCCGTGGAGGGTACACTTCACAAAGTTTAAGGGGCTTCTGGCCTTTCAGGGCTTGTATGCCCCTTCCAGTCACTTTGTTGGCCGCCACAGCTCCGGAGCAGCGTCTCCACGCTGTGGGCCTCCCGCTCCGGGCCGCCGCCAACAACTCAGCTCCACTGCGGCCTCCAGGACTCATCCGCCCGCCCACGGATCACCCCCGGACTAATCACTGGCATCAGACTCTGATGGCAGCCCTTGCGCACCTGCCTATGCAGTTTGCCCCCGTCTCACAGCCCTCCCAGGTACATCCGGCTCACAGTCTGCCCCCGGACTCCGAGGGAATAGACAGCTCGTAGAGTAAGTGAGTTCACCTATCCTCCTTGTCCCAGTCCCACTCCCCCAGAGATTTCCACTTGAAGTCCACTTCCCTGACAGGTTCGGCACCAGATGATTCAGAGTCCTCCTTGGACTCTGAGCAGGACCTAGATTCTGATCAAATTTCTAGAATCAGAGACACGGTCGACAGCCTGATCCTAGCAGTAAACGAGACCCTTAAGGTCAACTCTGACGACAAACCGTCTATTCGTATGGTGTCCGTCAAGCGCTCTAAGCCAGCATCCAGAGTCTTCTCTTGTCTAGAAGAGTTTGACCTTTGCCAAGGAATGGCAGCACCCAGAGAAGCGCTTTCAATCTAGAAAGCACCTAGAGGCCCTTTATCCTTTCTCTCAAGAGGTTCGCCAAAAATGGACCACCTCACCAGCAGTGTATCCCCCAGTTTCGCGCCTCTCTACCAACACCATCCTACCCCTAGCAGATAGCGCCTCCCTTAAGGAAGGTAGAGACAGACACATAGCGGCCATTGCTAAATCCGCCTTTGAAGCCTCCAGCGCATCCATCTACCCTTCTTTCGCAGCCACCTGGGTGTTTCTAGCCATATCCTCTTGGGCTAAGAACCTCCGAAGGGGCATTCTGGCCCAAGCACCTTCTTCGAAACTGGCGGGCCTGGCAGACCTGATTGCCCAAGCAGGAAAATAGATTGCCACCGCTTGCCTCGACTCCGCTTCCTGCGTAGCGCAGGCTTCTGGCAACATGATCTCCATTCGCAGGGCCCTATGGTTGAAAGCCTGGAATGCGGACGCATCCTCTAAAAAAATCACTCGCCAATCTTTCATTCCAGGGTTCTCGCATGTTCGGCGATAAGCTTGATAAGATCATCTCAGATGCCACTGGCTGGAAAAGTACTTCCCTTCCACAAGCAAGGCACAAACGGGCAACTCCTAAGAAGTGCAATTTTCAATTTCGCTCCTTTCGGTCCACACCTTCCAGACTCTCCAATCGGCGAGACCGCTCCCCCGCTCGTCAGGATAGGAAGAGGCCTTCCTACAAACCCGCGCCCTCTTAACACCCACCAACGGCCCTCTGGTTCCCATTCAAACCGCTCATGACAGCACCACCAACCTCTGGGGTCACCTTCTGGCCTTCCGATCAGCTTGGCTTTCTGTAATCAACGATGCTTGGGTCTGAGACGTCGTCTCGGTAGGGTACAAGATCAAATTTGCTTCTTTTCCCCAGTTTCCCCCTTTTTTTCCAATTTCGGCCACCGACCGACCCGGACCTCATCCCCGCTTTTCACCAAGCCATCTCTTCCCTCATGGGGGCAGGTGTTATCATTCCCGTGCCGAAACACTAACACTTTTTGGGTTTTTACTCCAATTTCTTTGTAGTCCCAAAAAAGGGAGACACCGTTTTGGACCCGAAACTTCTCATCACCAAGCTCTGGTTGAGACACTTCAGGATGGAGTCCCTTTGTTTAGTAATAGCTTCTATGGAGCCAGGAGAATTCTTGGCTTCCATAGACATCCAGGACGCCTATCTCCACATTCCCATCCTCGCCTCCCACCAACCCTTCCTACGCTTTACCCTGGGGTCCCAACATTATCAGTTCACCACCCTACCATTTGGCCTAGCCACGGCCCCCTGGGTCTTTTACGAAAATCATGGCATCAGTAGTAGCCATTCTTCGGTCCAGGGGAATTTTAGCAATACATGCGGAGTGCCTCGACAGTCTGCAGATCCCTCCAGACTCCCTTCGTCGCCTGGGTTGGATCATCAATGTCAAGAAGTCTTGTCTTCTCCCGACCCAGCGGATCACCTTTCTGGGCATGATATTCGACACAGCCCAGTCCCGCATCTGCTGTCCGGGATTCACCGTATCAGACAACCCTCTCCCCCTTCACTCCGCCTGTCCATGAGGGTGCTGGGCAGAATGGTAGCCTCATTCGAGGCCATTCCTTTCGCTCATTTCCATACCCGGCCTCTCCAACACTGTCTTCTAGTGAGATGGGATCGCTCTCTCAGCAGTCTCGACCGCCCAGTCCACAGCTCCAGGTCAGGGTGACAGTCGCTCCTCTGATGGGTCGAATCTCCCCTCCTCTCTCAAGGCAGATCGTTCCTCCCAGTCAGGTGGACGATCATCGCCACTGAAGCCAGCCTCTCAGGCTGGGGCGTGACCTTCCACGGCCGTACAGCCCAGGGCAGATGGAACCCTCAAGAAACCTCCCTGCCTATAATCATCCTAGAACTCGAGGCAATACTCAGAGCCCTTCTTTATTGGCAAGACGTCCTAGCGGGCCGCCATGCTCGAATTCAGACGGAGAACGCAACGGCGGTAGCGTACATAAATCGCCAGGGAGGGACTATGAAGCCGCTCAGCCATGTCGGAAGTGGCCCAAATCCTTCAATGGGCTGAACTAAACATTCCGGCAATATCAGCAATCCACTTTCCTGAAGTAGACAACTGGGCAGCCGACTATCTTAGTCGAGGGGGGTTAGATCGGGGAGAGTGGTCCCAGAACCCGGCAGTATTCCATCAGATTTGCCTCAGATGAGGATTTCCAGATGTAGACCTGATGGCCTCCAGGCACAATTACAAGCTCCGTTCCTTCATGGCCAGGTCCAGAGACCCCCCTGGCCCTTGGCGTGGATGCTCTCTCGATTCCATAATTGAAAGAATAAAACAGATATTGCGCCACACTGCAACTGGAGGAAAATTAATACGCGGTTTTACTATGTGTGCACTAATTTTAACTGTTTGTGCAACACCCCGCACAACCAGACTGATGGCTTAATGTGGGTCACTGTGTGACAGGGTCCAATGTTTCCTCCTCCTTTGATACTCCGGGCCTGAGGGTCGAAACGCGTTGTGGCATACTGGACCCCTGCTGTTCGTGTAATAAAGTATTGGTAATATAATTAACAATCGGTGGTTTCTTTAGTGCTCCAAACCTCTGACACCGCTTGTTTTCTATCTGCTACTCTCGATTCCATAGACACTGTTCTCCCTTCCATATCTCTTTCCCCCCATCCCTCTCATTCTCAGGATTCTGAAAATCCGAGAGGAAAGGGTAACCATAATCCTCGTAGCTCTGGATTGGCCCAGATGCTTCTGGTACGCAGAGGTAGTCAACTTTCTAGCCGACTCTCCACGGCCACTCCCCAATCTCCCAGATCTCTTGACTCCGGGACCTTTTCGACACCCGAATTCTCAGTCACTCAATTTAACGGTGTGGATGTTGATCTGATCTGAGATCATCGGGTTTCTCAGAACAGGTCACCCAGACCATGTTAAAAGCCAGGAAACTGTCCTCATTATGAACGTATCACCGCATGTGGAAGGCTTTCTTCCGTTGGTGCGAAGAGCGCAATCTTTTCCCAATGGCTTTTTCTCTCCCCTCTCTTCTGGCTTTTCTCCAGGACACAGGACTATTCCTCAGCTCCCTGAAAAGGCAGGTATCCGCCCTCTCGGTTCTTTTCCAGAGGCAGCTGGCCACATGTCAATACATTCCTCCAAGGGGTTGCTCACATCACTCCGCCGTTTTGCCCCCCCCCCCCCCCCCCCACTTGATCCCTGGGATCTGAATTTGGTTCTAGATGTACTCCAGGGCCCACACTTCGAGCCCTAAAGGAGGTCAATTTCCCTCTCTTACCCTAGAAGATTGCCTTCCTGGTGACGATCACCGCCACTCGGAGGGTTTCTGAAGTCACGGCTTTCTCATTCTGGTCTACCTATTTAATCTTCCATCAGGACAAGGTAGTCCATCGTCCCATGGAAAGTTCCTACCAAAGGTAGTCTTGTCTTTCCATATCAACGAGGAGATCGTACTACCCTCTCTTTGCCCAGCTCCTTCTCATCTTCGCAAAAAGAGATTACACAATCTGGACCTAGTAAGGTCTCTTCTTATCTGTCTATCGTGAACAGCTTCCTTTCAGTGAACGGAATCTTTGTGGTCCCTCACGGTCCTTTCAAGGGCTTGGCAGCCTTCAAGGCTACGATTGCCCGGTGGATTCGCTCCACTATCTCTGAGGCATACCGCATTAGGCATGTTCCCTGTCCATTCAGGATAAGAGCTCACTCCACTAGAGCAGTGGGAGCCTCATGGGCTCTTAGACATCAAACTTCGGCCGCCCAACTTTGCAAAGCAGCTACCTGGTCATCTGTTCACACTTTGTTAAATTTTACATTGTTCATACTCACTCCTCTGCCAATGCGGCTCTGGGGTGCAAGATTCTCCAGGCTGCAGTGGTCTAAGTTCACCCGATCAGTTCTTCTGTTACTGTACCCACCCGATGGGACTGCTATTATACGTCCCAAGGTCTTCTTGTGATCCCCAATGAAGTTATTAAGAAAAGGGGATTTTTGGTACTCACCGTAAAATCCTTTTCTTAAAGCTTCAAATGGGGAACACAGGAAGACCTTGAGGTGTATGTTTGTTGCCATCAGGAGGCTGACACTATGAAAAAATCATAAAAGCAACTCCTCCCCAGCAGTATACACCCACCTACTGGCACAAATACAACTCATTTAGTGAGAATAGCAATAGGAGCAACCATAAGCACACCAACCTGCTCAACTATATACAGAGGGAGGGAGCTGTGTCCCCCAATTGAAGCTTCAAGAAAAGGATGTCATGGTGTGTACCAAAAATCCCCTTTTTATGTTTGTGCTGCACATGAATAGCAGAACATTGAAAAGCTCAAAATGCAGCATGGCTGCTTTTTTTCTGTTTTTTAGGGTGCGTGCACACAGTCAGTGTATGCAGCGTTTTGGACGCGTCCAAAACGCTGCGTAGTACAGTACTAGCATAGTGGATGGGATTTCAAGAAATCCCATCCTCACTATGCGTAACCCGCCCGCAGCGTGTTTGGAGCTGCGATGAGGGTTGCTGGGAATCTGCTCCTCCACAGCATGTATATATCATGCTGCGGAGTCGGAAACAGCTCCCATCTGGTGCACGGAGGGAGAAGCTGTCCCACACCCACCGCACATGGTGAGTACAGGGCGGCTGCGGTCTCCCTGCGGCCACCCGCGGCTTAACTCAGGTCCGGAGGAGCCACGTCCAACACACAGTTCCTCTGGACCGTGAGCACATACCCTTAAAGTGTTAATAAAAGTTCTATGTTCCTCCAACACAGCTAATCCTGCGAAACACAAGCCCTCATACAGATAATAAAAATATTATGCCTCCTGGACTGTGAAAAACTTTTGTGCACTATACTAACAGTATCCTGAAATAAGGCTTGGGTAGCCTTTTCAGGATATATACCTTTTATTCCTATATGTGGCCTCATTATGTTGCTATAAGCTTTTAAAATTCTATAGTCTGGACCTAACTAGTCAATAATATGTAAATGTCTCATGCATATTCCCCTGCCCGCCCCTCTGTGCGGTATCAGTGATTGTCTAATAAGTGAATACTGAGAATCTTCACCAAAGTGAAAGTAATCTTGTAGCTGTGATGCCCCCTGCATTAGCAGCACACTGTTAGTGTAATTGGTATTATGTTACCAGATCTGGTCAGCGTCATGTTACACACCTCCTGGGGAGAAGTGAGATGAGCAGTATGGACACCAGGAGCTGTGCACGGCACTGCTTCCTCCGGTGATGGAATGACACATTGCTTTACATACAGACAGAGGTGTGGTGTGTCATGCTGTGCTGCTCATGCCAGATGCTAACAGTGTGCTGCTGAGGGGGTGTCACAGCTATGAGTTTACTATCACTTTGTCTAAAACCACTGGTGGACTCGGACAGAAAAGGGCCCCCGGTGCAAGAATAATATATGGGTTCTTTGCCCACCCTAGAGCTCATCACAAAATATAATTCCACCTGCCTTTGAGGTGGAAATGGGCCCCTGTGCGGCTGCGCTGGCTGCACCAACGATATGTTCGCCCCTGGCTAAAGCCATGAGAATACACTTCTGTTATGTTGTCACTAATCTCCTTGCAGAATCTTCTGTTCCTTTGGCTCTTCAGGCCGCTCTTAGTTCTAATCACTAATGCTCTTCTTTCTTTGCTTTCCTGTAGCACCAGGCCCCTTTTGGGGCTCATTTCATCCAGCTCTTTAGCAGCTTTCAGCACAGCAAAGATCAGATCAGGGAGGAGACAAGACAACAGAAGCCTCTCGTCGGCATGATCCCCGATACAAAAGTAGAACATCCAGGTCAGGACGCTGCGTCTCAGCCCTCGGGTCAACAAACAAACCCTGAAAATCACGTGAAGTCTGCAATATCTTCTCTACTACAAACGACGGTGGGCTCGGCTGCCGGTCCTCATGGTCCTGACTCCTTGCTGCCTCTCCTGCGCAATCTGTGTGGACAAAACCGGCAAGAACACTCCGAATCACTAAAGTAAGTACTCCCTGTTTTAACCATACCCTTACCATAATGCTTTATAACTCATGAGGAGTCTTGTAAAGAGCAGGATGACGTCTACAAAAGTTTTCACATCTTGATCTGCAATGGATGGCAAACCAGGGTCCTGCAAACATTGTAGCTCAACTCTGCAAGCCGGTCTTTTGCTTTCTCACCATTTTGAAGGTGACTGTTTACTGTCAGTGAATAGAGGCATTAATTCTATACAAATTGTAAAAAATGTTTGTACCATGTTAGCCAGTAGATAGAAAAATATTAGAATGTGAGAGTCCTCAGTGGTTGATACCATTTAATGGCTAACTGGAAAGATAAGAAAAGGCAAAGCAAGCTTTTGAGACACAGTGGCCTTTCTTCATCAGGCTAATAATGACACAAATTCTGAAGAACACATAATAACATATATACCGTATGGTTCGGACTATAAGAAGCACCGGACCATAAGATTCACACAGATTTTAGAGGTGGAAAATGGGGGAAAAAGAGATTGAAGCAAAAAATGTGATAAAAAATTGTCACTCAGTGGAACCCGTCTGTCCAACTAGTCTCCAGTGCGGCTTGGTCTCATGGTTTTTAAAGTATGGTAGATTTTTTTCTAAATGCTGCAGTTTTCAGGTAAAAACATACCGTCATTGATGAAGTCTTATGCAAGTTCCTGATGATCACTGTCCTGTGATTCGGTCAGCCTGTATCAGCACAGGTTTCCTTTGAGGTGCTGTTAACTTGTGTATGGCTCACCAAAGATTTCATCACATAGCCACAGACTGGCCGCGGCTCTTCTGACCTGAGCGTGTCAGCTGCATAGAAATACGTAATGCTGACAGTCACAGGTAGTAGAACCGCCAGGCCAGTCCGTGGCTCTGTGATGAAACCTTTGGTGATTACTGTATACGCAAGTGTGACTGTGTCCTTAAAGCACCACTCAGCATCTTTTTTTATTACTCCACTGGAGTGATGTCTAATTCTAAGTCCCCTGCCCCCGTCTTATATTCACACTCTGGTGGCTTCGCCCACTATATCCGAAACTCTGTTACTGTCGGTTTGTGGAGTACCTGCCAGCAGCCTTTACGTTTCATGGTCACAGCTCAATACAATTCTATGAGAACCTCACTCTGGCCTCGAGAGATGCATTGAGTGCCTGTGATGTAACTGCTGACTTCTGGCCAGCCAGAAGCTACGAGGGGAAGATGGGCCATGGGACACAAGAGGTTTTGGTAAAAGTCCTATTGAAAACACCAGAAGTGAGTATAAGAACTGGGGGAGGGGGCTTTCATTTTAAGCACCACTCCAGTGCTAAAGAAAAAAACACTGGAGTGCTGCTTTAAGATCCCATTCGAGAACTATAACTCCCAGCATGTCCTACAGATCTAATGGCATGCTAGGAGTTATAGTTCACCACAGGAGTGGTGAAGTGCTTGTATCACAGAGTGCTTTATTAACAACTTATCTTTACTTTTCCATAGTGTGCTTACATTAAATGCTTTAAGTCTGGTCCTCCCATACTAGAAACCAGTCTGTCATCAATATCTGGACCTGAAGTGAGGGAGGGCTGAAGCAGCACATGACAGCACAGAGCCCTCCCTCATTACATCACTGCAGGTCCTGTAAGGAGAGATTCTTGTTTCTACTATAGTTGCTGAGGACCTGTGGTATTTAATAACGAGGGAGGGTCCTTACAGGTCATGTGATGCTCCAGCCCGCCCTCTTTCTTACATCACATGGGGTCCTGTTAGAATATGATTCTTCCATGTCTGTGGTGCTCAAGTTATGCAGTGCCTGGCCCTGTCATTGCAGTGACACTCCCTCCCGATCAGGCACGAGTGCTGCGATCCCTGCTCCAACTCCCCGCCCAGCGGACACACCATCTCCCCAGCTGCTGCAGGAATGTGGGGAAATCATGTGTCTGCTGTGTAATCAGTAGCTGCTTCCCACATCACCTTTCTCTCTGCAGAGGGTGCAGCACCTGACAGCCACAGTGGACATGCGGCTGACAGGTGGTGGGCTGAAGGTGGGCTGACAGGTGGGTGCGGGCGACAGGGTGGGTGTGGGCATCCTCCCCAGAGCAGTGAATATTACAGTAGTAAATCAGCCCGGCTCCTAGCTCCCGGATTCCTGCAGGGAGACCTATTCCTGCCTCCTGTGCTCACATTCAACTACTGCCCCTTCCCCACAACAAGCTCCCAAGTTTACATTCGGACCATAAGACACACCCCACACTTTCCTCCAAAATGTGGAGTATAAAAAAGTATGTCTTATGGTCCAAAAATACGGTATGTGTGTCTTCAGAATTTGTCATGATTAGCCTGATGAAGAGGCCATTGTGTATCGAAAAGTTTGCTTTGCTTTTTCTTACCATCTTTTACAGTTAGGCCATTAAAAGGTATCAACCACTGAGGACTCTCAGATTGTAATATTTTTATATGTAGTAAGACAAATTTATTATTATTATACAGCTTAGTGAATCTCTAGCTTTGGTGACTTGATGGATGAAAGCTCTGTAGGAAGATCATCTTTTTCAGTCTAGATAGGTCCACCAGGGTTTTCTCCAAGCCCAGATAGGTCCACCAAAGTCATGTTCACTTTTATCTTGATTGTATCAAGCCATCCTGTTGCTTGTCTTCCTCTTCACCTTCAAAAAAAAAGTCTAATACAGCAAGTAAGGATATCTGCAACCACCTAAAGTCCTTGTTCTTTATTGCAGAGAAGAAAAGTGTGATCCGGCACTGGACAAGCTTGTGTCTGTACACATGGAGCGCATGGAGAGGACACTTATGGCTCATATAGATCAGAGGATGAAAAGTTTACAGGAGCATCTAGACAACAGACTGGACCGGATAATAAACCTGATGCAGATCAATTCATTATCCCGAAACTCAACTGAAAAACTGGTCAATGGCCAAAGTGAGCACGGTCACCATCTAGACTATGACTATGACGACCTGTCCATGGATTAGCTCGTCACATGCCGCCCTCCTCTCCGAATATTTGCATGAACACTAATGGCTTCTAAGTTCTCTACATCCGTTAACTTAATGTTGGGGAATCAAAATGAGCTGTTTTTCCCCTTTTAATGCATGCAGAAGAAATATAACATACAAGTCTAGATCATCGCAAACATTTTATCAAACAAATGAGGAAACTGCAATCAATATTTTATCAATTTGTTTCTACAGCTGCTCCGCGGAGCCATGCATCTGGTAGCAGACAACAAATAAACTCTGTGTTTAAGGCCAGGGTCACACATACCATCCGTTTTTTGATTAAATCCATTTTTGGGAACATTTTGGACATTTTTTTTCAAAGTCCAAAAACGCATATGCGTTAACATGTGTGTGTATGTTTTTCAATAAACAAATGCGTTTTTGAGCAGCCGCCTAAAAATGCTGCTAGCAGCGTTTTGGGGTGCATTAAAAAAGTATGCTTTTTTTTTTTTTTAACATGGGGCCCTATGGGAGACGCATGCGTTAACGCATGGTACATATAGGCACCATACATTAACGCATGCGTTTTTGGTGAAAAAAAATGACTAAGTCCAAAAGTTTCCCAAAAACGTCCAGGACCCCAGGGGACACTATTGGCACCCTTAGAAAAACGGATCCAGTTTTCTAAGAGCTTAAAAAAGTGCATGGGCATGTGTGACCCTGGCCTAACCTCTGACAATTGTCTGAAATGTGAGAACGCAGAATTGCACTAGACGGCGTTTATTGTCTGCTACCAAACAATGTGCATTGGTCTGCAGAGGAGCTGGAGAAGACAAACTATAGGAGACGGTTAATGAAACGGTTTTCCCAATTGGCTAAGTTATCACCTATTTGCACAAACATCACAGGGCACCATTCATTGTCTATGAGAATGTACCACTGTGTTTAGTCTTCAAATTGATGGTAAATGGGTTGACTTTCATCCCAGGGGCGAGGTGGGCATTCCTCTGGGTTCATAGACATCAGTCAAACCTTCAGCGATTAGGAAGTTATGAGCACCAATCCTTTGGATCAGTCATACCTTGCCCAGTTGAGAGTAACCCTTTGAGATCTATTGCACAGTTGCTTTGTTTTTTATTTTAGATACATTGCGACAGCAAAAAAAGAAATGATGCTTCAATATAGTGTTACATTACACTCTACCAGCGCTTCATCTGTGAGTCTCCCTTGCTGATTTGCAAGTTATTTGGTTATGGATGGTGCAGTATTTTCCTAGGTGTTGATTATCTGGATGGTAATGTATTCTGTACTACATCAGATTTAAAGTGAACATGTCAGCAGTTTTTTGCATATAAGCTGCAGCCACGACCAGTAAGCCCTTATATACAGCATTCTATATAATGGACAAAAAAAACGGCTTTTATTATATTCAACTAGAGGGCGGTTTGGTCAGGTGGGGGACGCAGGTCTATGTCCGGTGCCTCCTTGCTTTCTGTCAATGCTGTGCTTTTCTATGCTTCATGTGAGTGACGTGTGCTACGTCACCCACACACAGTCTCCATTGTACTCCTGCGCACAAGCTCATCTCTCTTCTCTTCTGCAGGCAGAGCAAAGTATAGCACTGCATGGGTGCAGGGAAAGGGTCAAAGAATGTCCTCGCATATGTACTATGTATGCTCTTTAACATTTCCCCATGCCTACGCATTACAGTGCTCTGCTCCCATCAAGGCTGAGAGAAGTGTGCGTGTGCAGGAGCACAATGGAGGAGACTGCAGGTAACGTAGGATGAACAAAAAGGAGGATCGTGATTGCAAAAAGAAAGGAGGTGCTGGACCAGAGACCTGGGACACCCATCGGACTGGACTCTCCTCTAAGCGAGAATAACAAAAGCTGTTTTATTTACGTTATACAGATCGGCCTGGGGACGTATATACACATTCTAGAATACTGTATATAGGGGCTTATTGGTGGGGTGGGAAAAGCTGCTGACAGGTTCACTTTAAGGGGTACTGCAATTTTTGGCATAGGCCATAGTGAGTCCGTCCCACACTGCTTCTAGAAAAAAAAAGGGCTACAGCACTAGTGAACCATTGGATCCCCTCTCCATCAGCAAGGTATGACATACGCTGACTGTAATGGGAAAACACCTTTCAATGTAGCCTTTCTACCATGTGTAACTTTACACATACTTTGTTATATTGTTTGCCCTCGAACCTTGGTTATTTCTTGTGCCATTCCTTCTTCATTCTGCAGAGCCCTGTTTATTTAGTTATAGATAGGAACAGAGAAGAAATATTTCCGATAACAGAGGAAAAGAAGGCATAAAATAAGTTACAGATGTGACGGTGTCATTAAAACGTGCTGTTTTTAAGCATGTGGTTGTAAAAAAAAAAAAAGATAGATATATATTATATATTATATTTACTTTCTGTAATTCTTACCTGTAATCGGTTCATATGTGCAAATTCATTCACAGAGCCAGTGGAAAAAATCCATAGTTCTGTGTAAAGTGTCGACTTGTGTCCTCCAAACTGTGCCCCTCTATATTACATCTAACAGTGTTTAATGTAATGTGTCATATTTGCATTGATTGGGGTTTTCTGATGTCCATGTAGGTGGTATCCACATTCAGCATGTAATCACCTGCGGCCAGAGCGCACAAAGTGGAAAAACCACGGGGTTTGTCAGCACTCCCAATGACTAGTGATGAGTGAATTGATTCTCTGGGACCGTGCTCCATCTGCCAGAGCCGTAGTTTGTAGCCATTGGACTGTAGAGCTGCAAACTTGCTACTTGCTTGCATCTACGGCTTCCTTTCTGATTAACCGATGTGGTGCACACTCTGCATCATGACAGGTTGGCTAATCAAAAGAGGATGCCAGCAGGTAGGAGGCATTCCATAGGGCTCCTGTCCTGTGGCTCCAGAATACAGACCTGACCTATGTACCATCTCTACTGACATTGCCACCAGCTCATTAGTACTCTCTGTAGTTTCCGTGCTCCACTTTTTTGCCAGCATTTTTTGTTTATTTCTCCTTTATAGTGGTGCTTTAACCAAAGTCCATTGCCCCCCATTTTATACTCACTCTCTGGCATTTTTGTCTCTTTTTGGTATCACTCTGGTTCTGAGGCGCCATCTTGTGACTAGCTGGAAGTCAGAAGTTACATCACAAGCTTTCAATGCATCTCTACACTGTGTGCAGAATTATTAGGCAAATGAGTATTATGATCATATGATATATTTTATACATGTTGTCCTACTCCAAGCTGTATAGGCTGAGAGCCAACTACCAATTAAGTAAATCAGGTGATGTGCATCTCTGTAATGAGGAGGGGTGTGGTGTAATGACTTCATCACCCTATATAAGTTGTGCTTAATTATTAGCAAATGCCTTTCCTTAGGCAAAATGAGTCAGAAGAGAGATGTGACGGGCTCTGAAAAGTCCACTATTGTGAGATGTCTTGCAGAAGGATGCAGCAGTCTGGAAATTGTCCAAACTTTTGAAGCGTTATCACCGAACAATCAAGCGTTTCATGGCAAATAGCCAACAGGGTCGTAAGAAGCGTGTTGGGCAAAAAAGGTGCAAAATAACTGCCCATGAATTGAGGAAAATCAAGCGTGAAGCTGCCAAGATGCCATTTGCCACCAGTTTTGCCATATTTCAGAGCTGCAACGTTACTGGAGTATCAAAAAGCACAAGGTGAGCTATACACAGGGACATGGCCAAGGTAAGGAAGGCTGAAAAACAACCACCTATGAACAAGAAACATAAGATAAAACGTCAAGACTGGGCCAAGAAATATCTTAAGACTGATTTTTCAAAGGTTTTATGACTGATGAAATGAGAGTGACTCTTGATGGGCCGGATGGATGGGCCAGAGGCTGGATCAGTAAAGGGCACAGAGCTCCACTCAGACGCCAGCAGGGTGGAGGTGGGGTACTGGTATGGGCTGGTATAATCAAAGATGAACTTGTGGGCCTTTTCAGGTTGAGGATGGAGTGAAGCTCAACTCCCGGACCTGCTGCCAGTTTCTGGAAGACAACTTCTTCAAGCAGTGGTACAGGAAGAAGTCGGTATCGGTCAAGAAAAACATGATTTTCATGCAGGACAATGCTCCATCACATGCACCCAACTACTCCACAGCGTGGCTGGCCAGTAAAGGTCTAAAAGAAGAAAAAATAATGACATGGCGCCCTTGTTCACCTGATCTGAACCCCATAGAGAACCTGTGGTCCCTCCTAAAATGTGAGAGGGAGGGAAAACAGTACACCTCTGGGAACAGTGTCTGGGAGGCTGTGGTGGCTGCTGCACGCAATGTTGATCGTAAACAGATCAAGCCACTGACAGAATCTGTGGATGGAGGCTGTTGAGTGTCATCATAAAGAAAGGTGGCTATATTATATTGGTCACTAATTTTTTGTGTTTTGTTTTTGCATGTCAGAAATGTTTATTTCTACATTTTGTGCAGTTATCTTAGTTTACCTGGTGAAAATAAACAAGTGAGATGGGAATATATTTGTTTTTTATTAAGTTGCCTAATAATTCTGCACAGTAATAGTTACCTGCACAAACAGATATCCTCCTAAGAGCCAAATCTAAAAAAAACCCACTCAACTTCCAAAAATATTAAGCTTTGATATTTATGAGTCTTTTGGGTTGATTGAGAACCTAGTTGTTGATCAATAATAAAAATAATCATCAAAAATACAATAATAATTCCACACAAAGTGTATGAGAACCAGTCCGAGACTGGAGCAAGGCTCATAGAGATGTATTGAATTGTGACCTCCGGCGTGCTCCATTGAACACCGGAGGAGCCGTCAGGTCAAAAATTACTGCTGACCAACTTGAGCACCACTGGAAAAGGATGAAGATGTTGGAGGGTGAGCATAAGGCCTTGTGCACACACTGCATTTTTTGGTGCACATTTGAAGCAGTTTTGTCCCATATCTACATGCCTATCCCTATGTCAGCAAATTCAATGAAAATTCAGAAGTCTTTTGCACACATTGCTTATTTTTTCTTTGCAGAAAAAAGCTGTAGGATGTCGATTCTTTGTGTAGGTTTCCTGTGTTTTTCAGCTCCTTCAGCCATTGACTACATTAAGAACAATTCATGGTACAAATCTGCACCATAAACGCATTGCATTTTTTATGTGTTTTTCTGCACCAAATACTCAGCTTGAGCAAATAGCCTAAGAGGGGGCAGAGAACTTCGATTTGAAGGTCCATTCCAGCGGTGAAATAGAACTAAAAAGACGCAGACGTGGTGCTGTAAGCCATACTTTACCATACAGTGATTAATCTGTGCCATACACACAGTCTCAGACCTGCGCCATTTATATTTATTCATGATATTTCTACTTCCAGACGTCTGTCTGACACTGTGACGCCAGTGCCTAACCCTTTCTTTTTCTGGTCATTACGCCACATTGACTTCTTCGGTGATCTCAGTGACTTGTAATGTCTATAGACCACCACTGCTACTCACATTTTTTCATTAGTTGTTGCTGCTCTGGACATGTTGGCACCAGTCAGGTCGGAGGTGATGAACAGTTAAAATATGTGTTTCTCATATTAGGCTGGGAACGGTCACATCTGTGTTTTATCACGGGAGATAAGTGCAGTAAATTGTACAAATGTAGGAAAGATATTCCAAGGTAGCAATGTCACCTTATACAACTCAGGCCTGAGGCAAAGAGTCACTCAATGTAAAAAATATGTTATAAATATCTACACTTGATCAGTTATGACATCAGAGCTTCTTCCTCTGTGTTGTACAGGTCTCGTGGCCAAAACTGGTCAACGCATGGTCTTCAGAGACCCATGCAGGTCTCTGGCTTTTAGAAGTAAGTAGAAGAACCTTTAGTTCTGTAAATTGCTCCGTACCACTTTCATGGATCAGATATATTTTTCCAACACATTCTCATAGATGGATGAGCATGAGATCTGGAGAGTTTAGAGGCAAGTCCATCACCTTGATCTCGATCGTGTTCCTCACAACATCTGCAGTGCGATAGTGGCATTATTCTGCTGAACATTCTACACTGGCAATCAATATTAGAGAACAATGTACGATCACTTGATTTTCTCAGACATCATGTACCTAATCTATATTGATGAACATTTGGCGTTTTTTGTGTAAAGGGTGCACCATGCCAACAGGACAGGGTTTTACAAAATAACCAACGTTTATCAACTTAAAACCTTTATTATTTAGACAAAACGTGATGATCATAATTAGAGAACAGCAATGACTGTAGACAGAGGAAGATCAAACTAAATGTTGTGAGGTTACAACAGTCACCAATCAGTAGGAGAGTACAAGGCCTTTGCTTTGTACAGGCCTATGTTATGAATGACTTCAGCACATCTGCAGCCACAGGACATCACTAGCCTCTCACACTTCTCTGGGGGGATTTAGGTCCACTCTTCTTCCAGTTTCTTCCACAGTTTTGTGACGTTGTAGGTTTCTTAGCAGAGTTTTGCTGTTATGTTGTTACTAAGACATATAATAGAAACTAGAACTATGTTACAGCTAAAGAAAAAAAAGTTGAAAAATGACACACATAGCTTTACCAATATGGCCGTATCGATAAACCGCCCAGTAGCAATGTCAAGGCGTGTCTTGTACACTGGGTCCCTTTGCTCAGTCACAGCCTTTAACTCGGTTAAAAACCTATTTTATGGGCGTAGAGGTACCTGCTAACAAAGAGCAATAGCACAACAAGCCATTGGCGGGGGAAGTGTGCACAACAGAGGGTGTGGACTCATACTCTAAATAAGAAAAGAATCTGCAAATTGCCACAGATTCATTTCTTCTCTTATGTTGGGGGTTTCTTGGCCTTTGTCACCAAGGTTTTCCATAGGTTTTCTATCAGGTTTAGATCAGGACTCGGTGCGGCCATTTCGTTGTTTCAGTGTTTTCTATTTCCAGGGACTGCGTTACCCATGTTGCTGCATGACAGGGGGCTTTGTCTTGTATGATATTTGCTGGATGATTGGGTGCTGAACGCAAGTAAGGAATCACGTATTGTTGAGGAAGGTTCTGATGCACACTTACAGTCACTCTGACATGTACCTGTATGAGAGGTCCAACTCTTGCAGCAGAAAACATTCCTCAAACCATGACACTTTCTCCACCACCTTTCAGTTACTTCTTTACACACTTTGGGCTCAGTCTTTCCTCAGTTTTTTGACGAACATAATGTTTCCCATCAGGCCCAAATAAATTAAACTTGCTTTTATCACTAAAATGAACTGTGGACCACTTCTCTGTCCACACAACATGCTCCTCACTAAAGGTGAGTAGCCTTTTGATTCTTTCTGCTAATGAGAGGTTTGGTCACTGCAGTGCGGCCTTTCAGTCCAAATGCTCTTAAACATCATGACGAGACAGATCATTACCCTGTTCAGTTCTGAACTGGCAAGCTATTCCAGCTGCAGTGTTGAAATGATTACCCATGGCGCTTCTCTGCATTATCCTGTCCTCTCTTACATTTGTCTTTTGAGATAGACCGGCCTTCTTGAGGGACTTTTAAAGAGTTTGTGATGTTGTAAAGATGCAATATACTAGAAATCAGAGTTAGCATGATCACTTCTGTTGCTATGGCTGATAGGGTGACACATTTGGCCTTCTTCTGGGCAGCCTGCTGCCATAGCATTTTCAGTCACCATTTTTTGCAACGTGAGTGCAAACTGGAAAGTTAGGCTGCCAGTTAAATATGATTTGTCAGATAGTTAAGGAAATTAGCACCAGGTGCCAGATTAACACCAATAACTTGCAGGTATCTGAAAGTGTTCTCTAATTTTGATCAGTGACTTTTTCATTTATCTCATTTACATTTTTATTCTGTGCTTTTGAATATATTTATGAAATAGCTTAAAATACTGCTAATTTCCTCATGTTAGGATATTTTCACCTAGGGCAACACAATGACCTTCACATTAAGGAAATTGTGTATTGTTCTCTTATTTTTGATCACCAGTCTACATTTGTGCCATGAAGGGATGTACCAGATTTTAGGATGGTGTTATTGGACAAAATAACATCCAAATGAAGGCCAGGACCCAAGAGTTCTCAGAGCAGCACACATTTCTCTGCAGACTACTAAGTTCTCATAGTACACCATGGTGCCATTTCTTCCCTAGGTACAACACTATCGGACAAGGCCATCGTCTTCCATTGCTCCATGGTCCAATTTTAATGCTTTCTATCATGTACATTTATGGCATATCCACAGGAAGTTCCTAAAATTTTATAGCAGACCTTGATGTCACCAATCGGACTTGCATTGATTTAGACTTACATTGATTTTCTATTACTTAATATTGAGCAGAATAAGGTATCCTGACAGCCTCCCATATACAGTATAAGCCACATACTGTCCCTCTATATACATTATGAGCACCCACACAGCCCCCTGTATACAGTATGAGTCCCCACACAGTCCCCTTATATACAGTACTAGATGGTGGCCCGATTCTAACGCATCGGGTATTCTAGAGTATGTATGTAGTTTATTTATGAAGATTTAAGAATAATGCAAAGCGAAGCTGGGTTTAAATCATGCGCCAATAACGCTGATTGGTTGCGCCTGGCCAGTTGCCAGCAATCAGCGAAGCGTGGTTGAAATCCCGCACCAATTTGCGGATGGACTGTCCCTGTTGCTGATTGGTCGTGGGCGGCTGGCCTGACCAATCAGCAACGCAGAATTTGCGTTACAGATAAAAAGACAGAAGTAGACAATTATATAGTAGATACCTACAGCAGTACCGGTGTGCAGCAGTGCCGGAGTCCAGGAGGGGGTCGGGCAAGAGGGGGCCGGGGAAGAGCGGCCGGGTCCGGGCAGGAGGGGGCCCAGGAAGAGCGGGCGGGGGGCCCCTCCTGACCACACCCAGCCGCTGTTCCTCCCCCCCCGCCTCCTGCCCGCAGCAGACTGCTTAGCAGAGTATATGGGGGATCAGTGGTCAGCAGAGTTTACGGCGGCTCAGTGGTTAGCAGAGTATACGGAGGCTCAGTGGTTAGCACAATATACGCTGGCTCAGTAGTTAGGTAGTTAGCACTGTATCAGTGGTTGGCACTGTATATAGTGGCTCAATAATTAGAACAGTAATATGGCTCAATGGTTAGCACTGTATACAGTGACTCAGTGGTTAGCAGTCTATACAGTAACTCAGCGATTAGTACTCTATGGTGGCTCAGTGGTTAGCAATGTATATGGTGGCTCAGTGGTTAGCACAGTATGGTGGCTCAGTGGCTAGCACTGTACGGTGGCTCTGAGGTTAGCACAGTATGGTGGCTCAGTGGTTGGCACTGTATATGGTGGGTCAGTGGTTAGCACTCTGGTGGCTGAGTGGTTAGCACTGTATATGGTGGATGAGTGATTAGCACTGTATACACTGGCTCAGTGGTTAGCACAGTATATGCTGGCTCAGTGGTTAGCAGTGTATAAGGTGACTCAGTGGTTAGCACTTTATGGTGGCTCAGTGGTTAGCAGTGTATATTGTGGCTCAGTGGTTAGCACTGTATGGTGGCTCAGTGGTTAGCACTGTACGGTGGCTCAGTGGTTTGCACAGTATGGTGGCTCAGTGGTTAGCACTGTGCAGTGGCTCAGTGGTCAGCGCAGGATGGAGGGCCAGTGGTCAACGCAGGATGGAGGGCCAGTGGTTAGCACACGTCTATCCCCCCTCCCATCCACTCCGGTTCACCCGCACCCGGTGCTTACATCGCCGCCGGAAGCTACAGCAGGCAATGAGCGGTCATTTGATAGGCGGGCTGAAGTGACGTGCACAGAGCCTGTCACATGACCGCTCATTACCTGCTGTAGCGGTGATGTGAACGGAGACGGAGCAGGGGAGGAATGCAGTAGTGGGTGGTGGGAATGGAGTGGCGGATTGCAGCGGCGGCCAAGAGGGGGCCGGAGGTGGGCGCACCCACTCCAGTGGGCGGGTGCGGGCAGGAGGAGACTGAGAGCGCGTTGTCTGTGAGGCAGAAATCGTGCGTCGCTGATTCCATCGCGGCCGCAGTGTGTGGCTGTTTTGCATACTCCTCGCTCATTGGCGGCCACGAATGCGTGCCCTGGAGCTGGCGCGTGATTTCTGTGACAGACAGAGAGCATTAGGTAATTATATAGTAGATGAGCCCTCACACAATCCCACTATATACAGTAGAAGCTGTAGAGAGCCCGGCATTGCCTGGGCATAGTAACTAACTGTTTTTAGTTATAAGCGGAGTGTATGTCTGTGTCTGTGTGTGTGTGTGTGTGTGTGTGTGTGTGTGTGTGTGTGTGTGTGTGTGTATGTATGTCTACTGTATGCATCAAGCCTGCCCCCCCCCCCAACCAATCCCGCCCCAACCACCCTCACTTCACCCAAACGTGGAGTGAGCGTGGCTATGTTGAGTGGGCAGGACAACATATGCCACATACACACATACACTCAGCTTTATATATTAGAAGAGCCCCACACAGTCCCCCCTATATACAGGATGAGCCCCCACACAGGCCCTATTTACAGCATGAGCCTCTACACAGTTCCCTATATACAGTATGAACCCTCACACAGCCCACTATATACAGTATGAGCCCTCATATAGCCCTTTATATGCAGTATGAGCTCCCAAATAGCCGCAATATACAGTATGAGCCAACAACTATCCTCCTATATACAGTATATGAGCCCTCAAATATCCCCTATATACAGTATGTCCTCATATAGCCTCATATACTGTATGAACCCTCTTAGTCCCCTATATATAGTATGAGTTCTCAAATAGCCCCCTATACACAGTGTAAGCCCCTACATAGCCCCCTATATACAGTAAGAGCCATATGAGCCCCCACATGGCCCATCTATATCTCACATAGAAGAAAACCTACCACATGCTCACCTCACCTTCCTTCCCCCCCAGCACTGCGCTCTGCCTCGGTCTCCAGTGCACTGACACAGCAGATGTGATAGACAGCAAACGCAATGACGTAATGTTAAGTTGCACGCGGTGATTGACGGTTAATGGCTCTATCCCCACCAATATATTCGGTGCTATCTGCCTCCGGCAATATTGGGACGTGTGGTGGGCAGCAGATGGCACGGTGCAGCCCACTAGTTTCAGCCCTTTGACTGTCTTGGTCCGCGGGCCATATGTTACCTACCCCTGGCCTATAATAAGCTCAGTCATGTAAAAAAGCAAACTGCGCTTTATTTACTCTAAATGGGTCCAGAGTTCTGTCTCCATAGCTGCTATAGGCAGAACCAGCTGCAGAGCTCAGTGACTGGCTGAAGCAGTGTCAATGTGAAATTTCTGCACCATATTGTATCTGTTGGCAGGAAATATGCAGTAGCGATTTGCTGTGTTTTCGGTGCCGATTTTTCTTATTGGAATATGTGAAATCTGCAGCAGAAACATTGCAAGAATTGAGATGCTGCAGATCTAAATTTGCAAGGAGAAAATTCTCAACATGTGCAGGAGACTCAGGATTCTCATTGACTTTGCTGGAATCAAGAAACCCTTCAGGTTTTGTGACAAATCTGCACTTAAAGGGAACCTGTCACCTGGATTCAAGCCCCTACACTATCACTACCTGTCCCTACACCTTCCTAGCTGCTCCCTATCTATCCCTCTCTGAGCTAAATCTGCCCTATAAAACAGCAGAAAAATAACATAACTTACAGAAGTCCCTGAGGCTGGGGGACTGAAAAGGCGGCCCCAGGCTCCATTCCGCCCCTCCTCGATGTAGCAGCACACGCCCCACTGGGCGGCATTATTCTTTCTTCATCGCCGCCTGCTTTACACCTATCATGTTGTGGTGATGCGACCTCAATGTGTCCCCTGACCGGGACACAGAATATGGGAGATTGTATCTTCTGCTCGGTAGCAGCACACACAGGGTTAGCTGCTGCTGGAGCTGAGTGCTGATTGAAAGCACTGATGCCCAGGTGTGCGGGTGAATAGGAGATTATATGACCTGCCCTGGGCTGTGTGGAGGGGGTGGAGTGTGTCAGGACATTCCTGCTGCTGTGTAGAGAGCTGTGTGAAGGTTTAACACAGCCTGTGAGATCTCAGAGTGGACATTCATGAGGCTAATGAGCGGACGGTGAGGAGAGAAAGGTTGTGTGCTGACCTAACACAGCCTACCCGGGGGATGGTACAGTGCTTCTATATCAGCTGTTGGGATTGTATAAGGTTGTACTCGGCTGCGCCCCGGAACCTGGAGGTCTGTGAATACCTGAACTGTGCCATTAAACTGTGTGCTGTGTGAGTAAATACCTGAGTATACATGATAGGTGTAAAGCAGACGGGAGATTCCAAATGGAAGAGGTGGCGATGAAGAAAGAATAATGCCGCCCAGCGGGGCGTGTGCTGCTGGATCGTGGAGGGGCAGAATGGAGCCTGGGGCCGCCTTCTCAGTCCCCAGCCTCAGGGACTGCTGTAAGTTATAAGTTATTTTTCTGCTGTTTTATAGGGTGGATTTAGCTCAGAGAGGGATAGATGGGGAGCAGCTAGGAAGGTGCAGGGACAGGTAGTGATAGTGTAGGGGCTTAGATCCAGGTGACAGGTTCCCTTTAAACACAACTTGTGCACACAGACTAAATCTCAGTAAATTTTTGTTTTATACACAACACTGAGCCTATGGGCCAACCCTTTAGTGTATGTGCACTTGATCAGGGTTTGCAGCATTATGGGCGCAGCGTGTTTGCGCTGTGTCCATACACTGTGTTATGCATTACCAGCACAATGGATGGGATTTCTAGTAGTCTCATACCCACTATGCTTCTCCAAACCGCAGCGTTGTCAGCTGCGGTGCAGGCTGCCGAACTTCTGCATCTCTGCAGCATGTTAATTTATTGCTGCGGAGTCGGAATCAATCTCCAGCGGGTGAATGCAGGGAAAAACTGCCCTGCACCCACCGCAGATTGTGAGTACAGGGCGGCTGCGCACACCTGCATTTACCTATGGCTTCCCTCCAGCACACAGTGCCTCCAGATCGTGTGCACATACCCTTAAAGGTGATGTCGCATCACAGATATTTATGGCCCATCTAGGTTGCACGGTATATGTCTGATATATGCTGGTCCCACGTCCAGGACTAGGGGACCCATTTCCTACAAAGGGTCCTCTTGATTTGTCAGTTGAACCGGTGCCACAGCTGGTGTGAATAGAGGCTTTCAACAACAGCAGGTTGCACTTGATGGACGTCCCCTTTTTTGGAGCTAGTTGCTCATATAAGGGTATGTCCTCATGGTCCGGAGGAGCTGCGTGTTGGACGCAGCTCCTCCGGACCTGAGTGAAGTCGCGGGTGGCCGTAGGGAGACCGCAGCCGCTCTGTACTCACCGTGTGCGGCGGGTGCAGGGCGGCTTCTCCCTGCAGTCAGCCGATGGGAGCCGCTTCCGACTCCGCAGCATGAAAGAAACATGCGGAGGAGGAGCGGACTCCCGGCAACCCGCACCGCAGCTCCAAACACGCTGCAGGCGGGTTACGCATAGTGAGGATGGGATTTCTTGAAATCCCATCCACTATGCTACTACTGTACTACGCAGCGTTTTGGACACAGCGAAAAGACGCTGCGTCCCAAATGCTGCGTCTCCTGATCGTGAGGATGCACCCTAAGGCCCCTTTCACATCAGCAGTTTTGCTGATTTGTGGCAGATTTACCACATCTGCCGCGTAAAGGCTGCACTTGCAGCACACTTGCTGCATGCCCTATTCATTCTCTACGGGACTTGCAGCAGGTGCGGCAAATGTGGGTTTTGCCACGATCCAGCACTTGCGGCAGGTCAAAAAACTGCAGCTAGCAGCACTTTTTTGAACTGTTCCAAATGTCGGTCGCGACAAAAAACGCATTTGCCGCACCTGCTGCAAGTTCCATAGAGAATGAATGGGGCATGCAGCAAGTGTGCTGCAAGTGCAGCCTTTACGCGGCAGATGTGGTAAATCTGCCACAAATCAGCAAAACCGCTGATGTGAAAGGGGCCTTGGAGGTAGAACTGTTATTTTTCAGACATTTACGGCATGGCTTGTTTATATGTCATAAAGATCTGTGATGGCATGCCCTCTTTAGGTTCCACAGTAGGCATCAGTGTTTCTTTTAGTTTGGTTTTATGTGTTTATCCATGTATGGACCATGATTTATGGACTGGCTTTGATCCTTTCAACCTCCAATCAGCTGTGTCATGTGAGTGCAGGTCAGGAGACCCGTGTTCTGTCTGGAGATCCCGACCTCAACATGTATACTGAAAATTGGACAGGTGTTACCCAGATGTTTCTTTTTAATAGGTTCATATGCGACTACTAATGCCACATTACACACAATAAGGCCATGTGCACACGTTCAGTATTTGATGAGTTTTTTGCCTCAGGATTTGTAGACAAAACCAGGAGTGGAGCAATCAGAGGAAAAGTCTAATAGAAACACGTCACCACTTCTGTATTTAATCATCCACTCCTGGTTTTGGCTACAAATCCTGAAGTAAAAAACTCATCAAATACTCAGCGTGTGCACATGGCCTTAGACTAGTGACCGCTGTGTGATCCAGTATCTTCCACCCAGAAATTTTTAGAGAAAATTTATTTTTTGCACTTTTATTTTCGGAAAGTGTCCTGCACCAGGTAGATTCTCCGCCACCCAGACATTTTTGGAGAGAAATTAATTTTTTTGCACTTTTTATTTTGGAAAGTTTTCGGCCCCAGGTACATTCTCCATCACCCAGAAGAGAGAAATTATTTTTCGTACTTTTATTTTCAGTATTCTGCCCCATATCGAACAATGACATGCAGATACGTGTGGTGTAATGGGTTACTGTGTGGCCACGGGGATGTATCTGTATCCGGTTGGCTCCTTTCTGTAATATTTCTTCAGCACCAGGGCTAAGATGGCTACGTTGACCACCAGAACAGAGATACCGACAACATACAAGCTGCCTTGACCAGTCTTGACAACTTCATCTTTGTTTTCATTGATAGAACCTGTAGAAAGAGCCAAAAACCTTAGATAATCGTAGTGGTACATTTTGTTAAGCCGTAATGGCCACTTTACACGCAGCTACAGGTAACAGGTTTCCACAGGTAACTTACTGGCTGCAGTGAAATCATGGAGACATTATTCCATTTGTACACAGCAACAAGATAGAACCATGTCTCCATGATTTCACTGCAGCCAGTAAGTTACCTGTGGAAAACCTGTTACCTGTAGCTGCGTGTAAAGTGGCCATAAGACTCCTGCTGTGTGTCAAGCAGCGATGGTGACAGATACCCCAGGCATAACCTTGATAACCTCATATTCTCTCTTGTTACTGAAAACCAGTGTCCATACACAAGTTCTCAACATCATCCAGCGATAATCTTTTCTTTAAAACCTTCTTAGGGCCGCTTCACACTGCGGCGTAATCCGGTCCGGGTCTGTTCGGGATGACCCAGACGGCCGTGGACCGGATCAGCATACAGGACTGGAGGGGCTATTATGCCCTCCGGTCCTGTGTGCAGCGCACGCAGCTGCAGCTGCTGACAGGCCGCGGCGCCAGCGGTCCTGACTTATCAGCAGTGGGAACTGCGTGCGCTGCGCACCGGACTGGAGGGCATAATAGCCCCTCAGTACTGTGTGCTGATCCGGTCAGCGGCTGTCAGCACAGAATGACTGTTTAACCAAGTGCAGAGGCGCTCGTTACATCATGGTGGGGCCAATCATTTACATACATCTTCCGACCTGCTTGTTATCCCTCAATCTCCATCCTCCCTCTTTGATTACTGACGTCGAGGAGCCAGAGAAGGGAAGAGATAGATAGAAAATAAGCAGGTGGGAAGGTGTATGTAAAAAGTTAGCCACCGCCATGGTGCACCGAGCGCCTGTACTTGGTTTGAACAATCATTCTGTGCTGGCACAGTCCCTTTAATAAGTACTGAGATGTGAGGAGGGCAGTCAATGCTCCAGAGGATGAATGACACTAATGGGCTGCCAAGGGAAAAGGGGGCATATTTGGCTATCAAAGTTCAGGTAGGGCATCTGTGACTGTTAATTGACGCCAGTTGTAATGTGTCACAGTCGTCAACGAGGTCATCTGAAGCTGACGGACTGGGAACCTCATCAATATGAGAATCAAACTGTGGCTATTAATACTATAGCTAAAAATGTTGGCACCACATCACACAAGGTTGGCCGCCAGATTGTGGCTGGTCCAGGTCTTCTGTTGCCAGTAGAGTACTTGAGTTTGTGAAAAAAAAGGAACCCACGCACTAGAAATATATCATATATGCCCACCCCCGTATATGCCCACCACATACCGTATATACCGTATAGCTCACCTAAGGCTTCAGATTCACTGTGACGCTTCAGACGGATTGGTCCGAGCACAGCATGGGTTTTCCAAACCTTGGAGTCCAGATCTCTGCGCTGACGAGTGATACATCCCTTATTACAGCGGGAGTTGGAGTCACTGACATCACATATTACAACCCGGCACTGGAGATACACAGAGTTATGTGCATTCAGGAACTTAAAGGCACTGAAGCTGAAGCGGGCAAAGCGTGTGCCAGAAGGGAAGTTGTGGTAAGTGTCATCTTTTGTACATCTGTAATAAAAAATAAATAATGTCAAAGGAGTTTTCACATTCAAAGTAAAAAAAGGACTGTCCAGGTAAGTAAAAAACAATATATTCTAGAAATAGCACCACCTCTGTCTATGTGTCCTATCTAATATATTGTCATTATCACATGCAAGTAACTAGGAATGGACTGCAATACCAGACTCAACCAGTAGATAGAAGTGGACTTTTACAAAAAGAAACCCCTTGTATGGGTTCAGAGCTTCCCCTTCTTACCCGTTTCTCACAAGATCATAATTCGGTGCCTGGAAATTTGACTCAGGGGATGTATAGCAGGTATCTACAAATACAGTGAGGTCTGGATCCTGGGATTTCACTGAAGCTTGGAGGTATACGGTGTCGTTAAGATCAATAAGGTAAGGAGAGTCCAGGACTGGAGAGCTGAAGTCCTGGGTGTGGTAGAAATCCAGGTTGACCTCATATTTCCCACTCTCCTGTTGGTTGTGGATCACGTCATCCGTTGTCATGTACATGATCTCCGCTGTAGAGTCGCTGTCCAGCTCACAGGTCACAATGAACTGCAGCTCTTTGCTCCTTGTGATCACTCCATTTCCGCCAGGACGAGCATGGATTGTGTTTGTGTAATAAACGAGGTGGTCCTCTACCTGGAGAGCGGAAACAGAAAAACATCAAGAAAATGGAGAAATCTTTCAACGTCTGGGGAGAAGCTCCTGCTGCAACCAGTGGCCATTGACACATTTACGCAGCATTGTAAACATCAGTTAGTTTTTCGGAGTTCTTTTGACTGCATATGTGGCGCCCCTGCAGGAAGGTGGCCACAACAGAGCATAGCAACTGGGATTGGTAAGTCGGTCACTTCGCACCAACACCCCACACACACACTCTGATCCTAAGCCTAAATCACTTCATGTCAGGCAAGGGATGGCGGGAGGAGCTAAGTGGAGGATGGAATGTAGAACGGAACCCAGGAAGGGGTGGAGGAACTGGAGTAAAACCCAGGAACACTAAGTTGGAGAAAAGGCTCCCTGGAGGGTGGTGAAGGGGGAAGCATCCCCAAGCAGAGATACCCATCAGCTAATAAGTGACTGAGACCAAGCTGAGAATAGTGGGGCCCCACAGCATGCACCATTGATGGCCGGCCGGGAACCCAGGCTGAAACCTCTGAAAGACTGAAGGAGCCAGGTGTACCCGACTCCCGGGACACTGGTGGCTGGGCCAGAACCAGAGCGCCGGCTCTGTAGATGTGGACGGGAAGCTTTAAGCCCCAGCCACAGGAACTCTGGCGGGGTTGTGGGGTCTTTATGGCCCGAGACCCAACCTCCGGTGCGGTGAAGGAAAAACCGTCGAACTCGGGTTAGTGACCCAGAGAGGAGTCGCACACTGAGAGCCCGTGACGGCCGGACCATAACACGAACGCGGAATGGAGAGCGAGAGGGCCCGAGAGGTACACAGAGAGGGAGTGCCGCAGACAAGCCATCCCAGCTGCTATTAGAGCCAGGTCCGCTACAACTGCTGTGAAATAACTAAACTGTGAAATAACTAAACTGTACTGCTTGAAGTGAAGAGTAAAAGCCTGGTAAAGCCCAGTACAGTGTGGACTGTTTGCTTGTTTGCAGGAAGGAAACCATAACAGCGCCGAGACTGTGCATGCTGCCTGAAGGTACTGGGGACTTTACACTTAATCTACACACACAGTTGCCCTGGAGACCAGCCCTACCCATAGAGGGCTCACCATCTTGCTGCACCAACCATCACCCCAGTGGTCCCGATTGCAGTGGTGGCCTCATATAGCCACACACTACGGGTGGCGTCACGATTTGTTCTTTTCTTAAAAACTATAATTTTTCCCCTTTTACTGACTGCTCGGGATCACGGAGGCGGGTCACGTCTCCATGACCTCCCAGCCAGCCCAGACGACGTTGAGTTGGCCCGGTTCCGAGAACCCCATGGTCCCAGTGGATGGCTCACATACATCTACATTTTTAGCTTTTTGGATTCAGTGTGGGTTGAAAAGTAGTATGTTTGTATGTAATAAGTAAAATTATATATATTATTTTCTTCTGGAAACAGTGGGATTCATTTGCTATTGCAGTGTGTTCCATTCCCTTGTCTAGAACCGATCTGCAATACCAGATGCAACCTATACACGAGAGTGGCACTGTTTCTAACAAAAAAATAAATACAATTTTTAACCCATATTGTAAAAAATGACCAAGGTAAAACAAGTAATGATTATTGGTGCTCTTAAAATGATAAACCTGTCCTTGTGATTTAGAACAGTCTACACCGCGTCTACTCACCTCCTCACTGTGCCGCATCCAGAGAATGGCACCTCGAACACAATAGGATTGGATGACTGAGCGACACAGGTGGGATCAATTAGTGTCAGGTCAAGGGCATTAAGTCCCAGTCCTTCAATATAATCTGGATTAAGAATAACCGTCATGGATTCTCCGGAACAAGACAAGGAGCCTGTGACATACGTAATACAAGGATAAGTGACGAAGGTCATAGAAAGCAAATGGTCCAATATTTATAATAAATCCAGTAGCTTAAATAAGTTATAACCAAAATTACATAACTACAAAGTCAACCTTTTTGTACGTTTATACATATGGACATAGTATTATGACATTTTATGCCTTTGTCTATATAAATTACTTTTTTTTGTAGAGATTTAATACGTCGGTCATGAGAAATCAGGATAGAAGCCATATGCTCATCAGGCTGAAAGTGCACTGGGGGCGTGTCAATGCACTAGGAAGAAGCAGTCCATGTGCTCATCAGGCTGAAAGTGCACTGGGGGCGTGTCAATGCACTAGGAAGAAGCAGTCCATGTGCTCATCAGGCTGAAAGTGCACTGGGGGCGTGTCAATGCACTAGGAAGAAGCAGTCCATGTGCTCATCAGGCTGAAAATGCACTGGGGGCGTGTCAATGCACTAGGAAAAGCAGTCCATGTGCTCATCAGGCTGAAAGTGCACTGGGGGCGTGTCAATACACTAGGAAGAAGCAGTCCATGTGCTCATCAGGCTGAAAGTGCACTGGGGGCGTGTCAATGCACTAGGAAGAAGCAGTCCATGTGCTCATCAGGCTGAAAGTGCACTGGGGGCGTGTCAATGCACTAGGAAGAAGAGTCCATGTGCTCATCAGGCTGAAAGTGCACTGGGGGCGTGTCAATGCACTAGGAAGAAGCAGTCCATGTGCTCATCAGGCTGAAAGTGCACTGGGGGCGTGTCAATGCACTAGGAAGAAGCAGTCCACGTGCTCTGTCACACCCCCAGAGCACTTCCAACAGGATCTACATGTGGCTCCTATTCCTCATGATGGCACAATAGATCCCTACAAAAAGGAAATATTTTTTACAAATATTTATATTTTTTTGGGGGGCGAGGGGTGGATAAAAGTACTACAAAGCCAAACCATTTATTTCCTATGTAATAAAACGCTGATATTTTCCCTGAAAGCCTCCATATACTTTACCCCTCCTGTGAACCCACTGACCTGCCCAGGCGTGAAACGCTGATCTTTCAGCAGTTATTACAATACAAGACATTATTAATTAGATCTTAGACCTGATGAGGCAGGCATACTTTAAAAATTGATGTCAGAATGTCTATATAATCCTTTTCAAAGTTTTCTTGCCTGTTATTAAAATAAGCATAAATTGAGCTGGGGTAATTAAAATACAGTTCTTTTTCTATGGATTTTTATAGTAAGTAACCAGTCTCATCTGGACTAAAAGATTTATTTTTTCATGTATTTTAAAAGTGATCCTGTCACCAGGGTTTTTCCTATATAAGCTGCGACCACCAACAGTAAGCCCCTCTATACAGCATTCTGGAATACAGTATATATGGTAAGTCCCTGTGCCGATCTGTATAATATGAAAACGAGCTTTTAGTATACACACCTATGGGGCGGACCGATTCGATGGGTGTCGCTTTTCTTGATCTGGCGCATTCTCTCTTTTTGCTTCATGCTGATGACGTGTCCTATTTCATCCAAACAGGGTCCTCCACGTGCACTTCTCTTTGCTCAGCTAAGGGCAGAGCAAAGTACTGTCATGTGCAGGCGCAGGGAAAGTCAGGTAGTGCCCATTACAATACCTTATTGTGCCCTCAGCAGCGTACAGAGATGTGCACGTTCACATGAGTGCAATGGAGGAGCCTTTGTGGAGGACACATCATCCACATGAAGCAGGAAAGGAGGACGATGATCAAAAGCAGAGAGAAAGCCCAGGATCAAGACCAGCGATGCCCATCAGACTGGACCGCCCCGTAGGTGAGTATAATAAAAGCTCTTTTTTATGTTATAAAGATTGGCCTGGGGACTTATATACAGTATTCCAGAATGATGTAGATAGGGGATTACTGGTGGTGGCCCCAGTTTATATGGGAAAAACCTGGTGACAGGATCACTATATGTTGGGAGCCAAATATATCATATGCTGTTTTCCTGAGTCTGTACCTAGGGTATCATCTCACATCGCCTATTTGTCTGCATTCTGGCATAAGTGCTATGTATAGGTATTCCAAAAGTGAAAAAGGTCTCGATGAGACCAAGGATGTTTCCAAATATCCGTCCTTTATTTAGCAACAAAAGTGGGACAAGTTGACGCATTTCAACTCAAAACTGAGTCTTAATCATAACATCTGAGACTCAGTCGGGAGTCAAAACGCATCAACTTGTCCCACTTTTGTTGATGTTTTAAAGTGTGCAAAATAAAGGACGGATATTTGGAAAACATCCTTGGTCTCATCGGAACCTTTTTGTCACGATAGTTTCTCTTACCTGGGAGACCTGTCACTGGTACCTCGGACCTCTGTCTTATTCCTTTACTGAGACAACATTTTAAACATGTTTCTTTCCTTTGGCAGTTCAGGAGTTAGGCTACATTCACACTGTGCAGTTTTTTATCTGTTTTTTTGCAATGCACTGCAAAAAACAGATCACTCAAATGACACCCCAGCAAAGTCTATGGCTTTCATTTTTGCCATGCTGACTGTGCTAATTTAAAGTGATCTGTTTTTTCTCTTTAGGAGAGCTCCGTTTTTGAAAAGAACTTGTCAATTTGTGCTTCGTTTTTCTCCTGTGTTTTCCCATAGGAAACCTTCAAAATGGGGAAAAAACACAGCACTCAAAAACGGATCAAAAACGCAGCTAAAAACACAGCAAAACAGAAGAGAAAAAAAACCACAGTGTGAATGTAGCCTTAATGTCAGTTTTCTGCTGCTAGCAGACTCCTTAGTTTCCTTACCAAGTGTGGATACTTTTTGATTACTCCCATCCCCTTTATATGGTCACATGGCTCCAGCATCCTTTGCTCGTGGTTGAATATTCATGATGTTAAGGAGGTTCTCTGTAGAGCTGACTATTGCTAAACCATCTGCTGTAAAGGAGTGTGGCAGCAGGTGTGAAGTTGCTGTGTTATTTCCCTTTTCTGTCTCCCCTTCCCTCTTGTCTTTTTTACTGCAGTGGTTGAGACTAGTTCTCCGCCGACCATTCTCTAGTGAGGGGTAACTCAGGGCCAGTGAGGGCCTAGTGTCCCGCTTGACGACAAATTGAAAGAACTCCTATAGGGACAGTGGGGATATCAGTGCACTGCTGCAGATGAGTCCAGGAAGTCCCCCGTTCCCTATGAGCAGGGTTCTCCACTGTATCAGTCCTCACGGCGTCTCCCCATCCATTGTTTTGTGTTGTGCATGATTGATCCATGGTCACTGTCATGCACGGTAGCTGGACTTCCCCTTAGTCGAAACGTGACACTTTCGGACTACTTTATTTGCCCAGCGACAGGCATGAGACATGGATCCAACATGGCTTGTCTGGAAATAGTATGGTGAGCAGATTTCTCTTACATACTACGTATAGGTCACCATGTTTTATAGATTGTACTCACTGTTATTAGACTGAGGTATTGCCGTGTAGTTAAGAGTGAAACCATAATAGGAGTTTGCATAATCTCCATTAAACAACAAAGTCATAGTATTGGAAGTTGTCTCCAACTCGGCAACTCTACGACCGCACAGAACATCCAGGACTGGAGCATTAGTGTTCGGACCGTCATAGACCGCAATGAAGTCAAATCGACAGAGTGCATCTACTTCTATACTGTATTGGAGAACAAAAGAAATATTGTAATTAAAAGCAGACACAAATTACAGTGGACGATAGTCAACATTTCTGTAAAAGTACTCCAGAGTTGTAAAAGCTTATCAGTAAAGATGCTTTCATACATATATAAGAAACAAAAACAATGTTGCGCCAAACTGCTGATGTTTATGGCATGGGAGCGGTTAAATATATCTAGAGCTCACCTTCTCTAGTTGTGCTGACCGCACAACTAGTTTATGCACTGATTTGTTACCCCAAAGTGTTTCCACATCAGCCGGTGTGCTGCAAGCAGGGATGAGCGTGATTTCCAATATGCACACGCTGCTGATTCTCGTGCTTGTTCCAAAGAAGTGGTGATTGACGTCTGATGCGTCCTGGGTGCCCAGCTGCTGAATACCACGCTTCCCGATGGGAGGATACGTGTGCGTTCAAATAAAGATGTGGTATTAGATTAGCGCTACAAACCACTCCAGGCGATCGTTCTGTATAAATTACCTTAAAGCTTTATTCAATCGATGTGGAATGCCCAGTCTCCACAACGCGTTTCGGCGCTAATTGCGCCTTTCTCAAGTGTCTACCGGGCTTCATCTAGATGAAGCCCGGTAGACACTTGAGAAAGGCGCAATTAGCGCCGAAACGCGTTGTGGAGACTGGGCATTCCACATCGATTGAATAAAGCTTTAAGGTAATTTATACAGAACGATCGCCTGGAGTGGTTTGTAGCGCTAATCTAATACCACATCTTTATTTGAATTCATACATATATAGGAAAGGATTGTAGGGGAAACTTACAAGATCTCACTGAAGGACAGCTTTGCCTTTGTATTCTTTGGAACTTCAAGGTGCCACAAACAGAATGCAAAGTCTGGATGGCGATTTGGATAATTGGGGCTGGAGATGGTTCCTGAATGACCTTGGAGGTTTCCTCCACAGTCAACAACTGAGGAAAATCAGAAAAAGAAAATTAGAATACAAGATAAGTAAGGAAACAAATAACAGAGAGTCGACAAGTCTGGACTGAATACGGGAACCTGTCACCTGTGAAAATGCTATTAATCTGCAGGTTAACAGGGCTTGAAACCTGAAATCCTCCCGGAAGCGTTCCAGTTTCACGGGGTGGTGCTGAGCAGTCACTGCTCTGTGTATGGAGAGTTGTAGTGACCCAGAGTAGGCACTATTAAAATGTTCCCTGATCTGCCATGTGTTGTTCTATAATGCTGTGCATTACTTGTAACTCCTACCCCTTAGCTCTGAGAGTTGTAGTATTTCTAATCCTACACTGCCCTCTGTTGGCCTTTCTCAAAATTACCATTTCCTTATATGGCCAAAGGTAGTCAAGAAACAGTTGGGGATTTTCTGGCAGTTGGGAGCGGTGAGCGCATGCTGCTGCAGACATAGGAGTGACGACTCGAACTCTGCGTTTTTAAGTGAGGTCTAGTGGATCTGCGCCAGAACGCTCCTGTCCTCTAGTGATTGTGTTCAGAATAGGAAGGCTGCACTTTATCCAGAAACTTTCTGTGAGAGTCCATGTTACACTATGCTTCCCACCTTCCCACATCAAGGTAGTCCCCAAACATAGCAAAACCTGGAAAACCTGAAAACTGGTTGAAGCAAAGTCAGTAATCAATGCCTGCTGCCAAGATACTCTTATAGATTGGGTGAGGGAGAGTTATCTAAGGGCCTTTTCCTATCAGGGGTGTTGTTGCATTTTGACGCAATGCGTTTTTTTCCGGGGTATTAACGCATAGAAACGCGGTAAAAAGCATGTGTACTGGCAATGTTTCCTGTGCGCTGGGTAAAAAGGCATGTGCTCAAACGCAACCACCATGTGTTTTTAATGCATTTGCATGCGTTTCCCCATACAAGTCTATGGGTGGGTTAACGCATGCGATTTACCACGTTTCTATGCGTTAACACACCAGAAAAAACGTGTTGCATCGAAATGCAACAACACCCTGATATGCACCTAAGTGCACATTGTCAACTCTACAGTTTAAGCGGAGGAAAAGTTTACACTCTTTGTTCAGGAATGGATGAGTTTGATTGCAGCTTGATCCTCCTGCAGAGGGTTCTCTGGATCACGCAGGTGCACTTAGCAGTTAGCGCATGCACAGAGCAGTTTCAAGTTCTATCCATAGAAGGGCAGAGCACAGTGTGCAGGCGCGATCTGAAGAAGCCTCTGCGCAGGTGTACAATTTGGATATTACTCAGGAGAAGAGGCTGTCTGTCAGGCAGTGAGGAGAGGCGGGACAGACTGAGCTGCAGACCCACTGGACCAGAAGCAGGTAATTACAGTGCCTTGTGAAAGTATTTGGCCCCTTGAACTTTTCAACCTTTTGCCACATTTCAGGCTTCAAACATAAAGATGTAAATTCTCATTTTTTTGTGAAGAATCAACAAGTGGGACACAATCGTGAAGTGGAACAAAATTTATTGGATATTTTAAACTTTTTTAACAAATAAAAAACTGAACAGTGGGGTGTGCAATATTATTCGCCGCCTTTACTTTCAGTGCAGCTAACTCACTCCAGAAGTTCAGTGAGGATCTCTGAATGATCCAATGTTGTCCTAAATGACTGGTAATAGATAAATAGAATCCACCTGTGTGTAATCAAATCTCCATATAAATGTACCTGCTCTGTGATAGTCTCAGGGTTCTGTTTCAAGTGCAGAGAGCATCATGAAGACCAAGGAACACACCAGGCAGGTCCGAGATACTGTTGTGGCGAAGTTTAAAGCCGATTTGGATACAAAGAGATTTCCCAAGTTTTAAACATCTCAAGGAGCACTGTGCAAGAGATCATATTGAAATGAAGGAGTATCAGACCACTGCAATCTACCAAGACCCGCCGTCCCTCTAAACTTTCATCTCAAACAAGGAGAAGACTGATTAGAGATGCAGCCAAAAGGCCCATGATCACTCTGGATGAACTGCAGAGATCTACAGCTGAGGTGGGAGAGTCTGTCCATAGGACAACAATCAGCCATACACTGCACAAATCTGGCCTTTATGGAAGACTGGCAAGGAGAAAGCCATTTCTCAAAGATGTCCATAAAAAGTCTTGTTTGACGTTTGCCACAAGCCCCTGGGAGACACCAAACATGTGGAATAATGTGCTCTGGTCAGATGAAACCAAAATCAAACTTTTTGGCCACAATGCAAAGTGATATGTTTGGCGTAAAAGCAACACAGCTCATCACACTCAAAACACCATCCCCACTGTCACACATGGTGGTGGCAGCACCATGGTTTGGGCCGCTATTCTTCAGCAGGCAGGGAAGATGGTTAAAATTGATGGGAAGATGGATGGAGCCAAATACAGGACTATTCTGGAAGAAAACCTGTTGGGAGTCTGCAAAAGACCTGAGACTGGGACGAGATTTATCTTCCAACAAGACAATGATCCCAAACATAAAGCAAAATCTACAATGAAATGGTTCAAAATATAAACGTTCCAGGTGTTAGAATGGCCAAGTCACATCCAGACCTGAATCCAATGGAGAATCTGTGGAAAGAGCTGAAAAATGCTGTACACAAACGCTCTCCATCCAACCTCACTGAGCTCCAGCTGTTCTGCAAGGAAGAATGGGCAAGAATTTCAGTCTCTCAATGTGCAAAACTGATGGAGACAAACCCCAAGAGACTGCAGCTGTAACCAGCAAGAAGGTGGCGCTACAAAGTATTAACTCAAGGGGCCGAATAATATTGCACCCCCACTTATCAGTTTTTTCTTTCTTAAAAAAGTTTAAAATATCCAATAAATTTGTTTCACTTCACGATTGTGTCCCACTTGTTGTTGATTCTTCACACAAAAAATTAGAATTTATATCTTTATGTTTGAAGCCTGAAATGTGGCAAAAGGCTGAAAAGTTCAAGGGCCAAATACTTTCACAGGCACTGTATAATACTGGCTGATACTTTCACAAGGCATTGTATAATGTGGGGTGTGAAGTTTTTAAAAGTTATTTACTCTTTGTACAGGGGGAGTCAGGGCATAATACTGTAGCTCCTTCTTAGAATGCTCCATAGGCGCCCAAATCTGGTGACAGGTTCACTTTGATGGGTCACATAGTGCTTTAGATAGGGATAATATAGATATAGTGTTAGGTAAGATATGACGCTAATTCAGCTACTTACTGCAGGATTAGACCACTGGATGTAAAGTCAGTCTTTGAAGAAAGGACAGACTCCATTTTAGAAATTAGGTACCTTTCACCGGCACTTTGGTGGCTACAGACTTACTGGTGCGTGAAATCATGGACAAGGTCTATCTTTTTGCTGTGTACAATGATAAACTCTCATGATTCACGCAACATATTACTGTACCACCTAGAATGAGCGCGGGAAGGTACCTTATGTTGAATCTGACAAGCTTCCACTTGTAGCTTAGTGAGCTCAAGATATGAAACAAAGGGACACAAAACAGGTTAATATCTAACCCTGACCAAGAATGGACTGATTCCCATAGCAAAAGTCCTAAGGAGGACGCTTATCATAGGTCCGGCCAAACAGATCAATGCAAAAATGGACATGAGGCAAGGAATATGGTCTGTGTTTCCAGTCGTTTGGTCGAATCATTTAGAGAATGGCTTCTCTGTGGGTGGGAGGACGACAACCTGACAGACTATTTAAGACTTTTACATATGGGTTGTCATACTAATCTGGATGAAGGAGTGTGTGTAGGGGAGAGACAATGCCCCCTACAGTAAAGTGTGAATATTAATATGTCTAGTGCTGTCTGTCTATGTGAAGTGCCCCTGTACAATGAGGTTTGCTAATGTAAAATGTATTTGCTCTGTATTGATAAGATGCATAATGATAAGTATAGTATACTGTATAGCATAGGATGTAAGATAGGAATGTTGTGAAGCTGTAGCAGTATACTGTATAGCAGTAGGAATGTTGTGAAGTTTAGCAGTATACTGTATAGCAGTAGGAATGTTTGAAGCTGTGCAGTATACTGTATAGCAATAGGAATGTTGTGAAGATTTAGCAGTATACTGTATAGCAGTAGGAATGTTATGAAGATTTTGCAGTATATATAGCAGTAGGATGTAAGATAGGAATATTGTGAAGATTTAGCAGTATACTGTACAGCAGTAGGATGTAAGATAGGAATGTTGTGAAGATTTAGCAGTATACTGTATAGCAGTAGGAATGTTATGAAGATTTTGCAGTATATATAGCAGTAGGATGTAAGATAGGAATGTTGTGAAGATTTAGCAGTATACTGTATAGCAGTAGGATGTAAGATAGGAATGTTGTGAAGCTGTAGCAGTATACTATACAGCAGTAGGATGTATGATAGGATTGTTGGGAAGATGTAGCACTGTTAGTTGTGCTATAAGATAGAACTTTAAGTAGGATTATTGGAGTACAGCCTAGGGCTACTAGTGGTTAAGTATCTGTGGGAGTAGTAAAGAGTTATAGAGAGTGGCCATCTTAGTTTCAGCTTCAGAGAGGCTTTGCGAGAGAAGTGAGAGGATTTGGGCCTTGGACTAGGGCCTGTCCTGAAGCCCAAGAGACCAAATCCTGCAGGATCCTGAGCTTATAGCTCAGCCTGGCGGGCTTGTCGAAGCCATCAGGGACTTGGAGCTGGTTGAGGGAAGAAGGGGGGGATCACTGTGTGCTGAGACCTCAGCTAGTGGGACTACAGGTGCTAATGAAGAAAGCTAGCTTCCTTCACTATAGCTGGAGCTGAGGGAGGTGGCCTAAAAGAAGATATGACTTGCACCACAAAAGACCACACACCAACCAGGACCACCGCAACCACAACCCCCCTTGCTTTGTGTAGAGGGCCAGGGCGCAACAGAAGGGTACCCCTTGCCTTTGGCTACCGCTCCTGTTCTATCCGCCTCATATAACATCAGTCTCTTACCTTTGTCTGGAGTAACAGAATAGTACAAGAAATATGCAGTCCTCCGAAGTACTGTGGAGTCAGTGGATACCCTGATATACACTCTGCCTAGAGATTCGTACACTTCAATCCTAGGGGAGTCTGGGCACAGGACTCCCAAAACTTCATAGTTCTCATTTAAGACAGTAATGTTTTCTTGGGAACAATCTGCACCTGGGTTTAATCTTAGAAAAGACAAAAGAAAATGTAAATTATTACAGCCAAATTCTACAGAACATATGAGTTATCCAGGATTGAACAAGAGTCTCCTTTTTTTTCCAAAACAATGTCAGCCTCATCATCTGGTAACACAGTTCAGCCCTGTTCACATAAATGTGTTAGATCATCTTGGAAAATGGCTATACCATGGCTACCGATCAGTCTCTAATTTATTGAGAGGCTTGTGCCCATTTAGTAGCTGGTAGAGAGTAAGAGCAAGTAGATCTCCTTCCATAGACTGGCATTTTAGATGTATGCTGGAGCTGCTCCAGTACTAATCATTTCTGGTTGAACCTACATCAGCATTAATTTCCAGTCCTACTGGACATAGATAACGAAACATACACAGGTTTTTATTGGTTCCCTGAAAAATGCCCACAAGGAAAAATACCCACAGGCAACTCTAAACCCTAACACCAAACCCCTAAAACCCAGCCCTAACACCTAACCCTAACACCTAACCCTATATTCAGCAGCAAGGCAGATGAGGGGTTAACCACTGTGCTGCCGAAATCCACAAGATGTTAAGGGTTAGGTTACAACATAGGTTTATTTGTCAACGCGTTTCAAGGCTTTCTGGCCCCTTCCCCAGGACAAACCAATGTGATCTTGGTTTGTCCTGAGAAAGTCGTCACATTGGTTTGACCTGAGGAAGGGGCCAGAGAGCATTGAAACTCGTTGACAAATAAACCTATTTTGTAACCCAACCCTTGATATCTCGTGGATTTTGGCAGTGCGGTGGTTAACCCCTCATCTGTCTTTCTCCTGGATATACACTAATCGCTGAGGACTGCGGCACCTTGTTTCATGCTTTCATAGTAGTTGTGACTGTTCACAACTCCACAAGGTGAGCCTCTGCTAATCTCTCAGATAATACCCTATTTGCGCTTTATCTTTCTTTCTAAACAGTTTATCTCTAACACCTAACCCTAACACCCAACCCTGAAACCCAACCCAAACACCTAGCTCCTAGCCCTAAAAAAAACTCACCAAAAATCAGTCATGTCAAATATCCATTGCACCTAGCAGGAGGCTGCCAGCTCCACTGAGAGGCAACACAAGTGTCTAAATACCGGTGCGTAATCTCCTGCAACCCAAGCGATGGGGGCGGTTGTGGCACCTGCGACCAGCCATGCTAACAAGGAGGTGATAGGTGGTATATGAAGACACAAGGTTACCATTGGGCGTCATTCACACTGGTGTACATGATGCATAGTGTCAGTCTGCAGCCTATTGGTCACGCCCATTATATTAGATCAGGTGGGCTGCTCTGCACCATATAGCTGCATCACAAATGACAGACACCCCCAGAGGGCTCAGACTCAATCTGCAAGAGATAAAAAGGTGCAATAAACACTAAAAATGAAGATATGAGGTGTTAGTGGATATTTTGGCCAAAATACGTAAACTCGTAACCCGCGTCAAGGGCCCTCACGCTTATGAGTCCTAACCATATGTTTCCCAGCCATATGCTTGTTTGTTTCACAAAAAATCACCGAATAGGACATCATGTACACCAGTGTGACTGACGCCCAATGGCAATCTTGTGTCTTCATATACCACCAATCACCGTATGGCTGGTCGCAGGTGCCACAACCGCCCCCATCACTTGGGTTGCAGGAGATTGCGCACCGGTATTTAGACACTTGTGTTGCCTCTCAGTGGAGCTGGCAGCCTCCTGCTAGGTGCAATGGGTATTTGACATGGCTGATTTTTGGTGATTTTTTTCTGAATTTTTATATCCTATTCAGTGATTTTTAGCTCCTAACCCTAACACCTAACCCTAAAACCCAACCCTAACACCTAACCCCTAAACCTAAGCCCAACCCTGTGGGCGTTTTTCTTTTGGGCATATTTCTGGTCACCTTTTTCATTACTCCAAGGCTATGATTGAAGAATCTTTTTGATGACTGGCTACAAGCCATCAATGTAGCCCACTCGCATTTATGGTCAGAAGAGGGTTTCTGTGCAAAAACAGTATATGGATCTTTTGCAGTCCAATAGCTCATCACAATGGACAATTCCACCTGTTTTGGAGGTCGAAATGGGCCCCCTTGCCTCTTGGGCCCCTGTGCCGTTGCCATCAATGCCATAGACAAAAACCAATACTGCACTTGCAGGACGCAGTCAGACCCCACCTGTGCCGTTGCTCAGGTTTCACCAATCATATATCTGCCCCTGAAGAAGTCTACAAACCGAAGGCTATAAAAAAAAATGCAGGATGACTTTGATCTTACTCAAGGATGGAGAAGATGACTCTGGTGGTCTCAGTGATTGGTCTGTCTATGCTCCAGGTGCACTCAGTATTTTCATCAACTTGGATTTGTACTGGTTTATGAGGTTCTGAAAAGCTGGCTCCACATCGTGCTAAAAAAGAAGGAAAGAAAAAAAGCACAGTAAAACTTTCCTTGTTGAAAAACTTGCAGCCACTCCCACTCATGAAATACACTGGAATTGGAATTCGAAACTTGTAGAAAATTCCCATGGTCTACAGCATAAATTATTCTTCATATTTTCAGATCAAGACTACAAAGTTTGCTTACAACCCACATCCAGTGTGTAGTGCTGTTCATATGTAAGTATTAGTAATAGTATATTGCTACTATAGTAGTAAAGTGATTCTGTCACCAGGTTTTTGTCATATAAAGTGCGGCCCCGCCACAAGTAAGTCCTTATATACGGCATTCTAGAATAGTCCCCAAGCCGATCTGTATAACATAAAAAAGACAATTTATTATATTCACCTTCGGGGCGGTCCAGTGTATAGGATGTCGTTGATCTAGATCCGGTACCACCTTTCTTCTTGTAATCGCCGTCCTCCATTTCTCCTTTGTGTGGATAATGTGTCCTACACCATCCACACATTGTCCTCCATTTCGTTCCTGTGCACTTCTCTCTGCTGTACTAAGGGCAGAGTAAACTACTATAATGCACAGCTGCAGGGAAAAGTCAAAGAACTCTTGCGCATAGGCACCACAATACTTTGCTCTGCCCTTAGTAGGGCAGAGAGAAGTACTTTTGTGCAAAAGCGCAATGGAGAAGTGTGGATGATGTAGGATGCATCATCCACATGAAGCGGAAGAGGAGGACGACGGTCGCAAGAAGAGAGAAGGAGTTGGATCAAGACCAGTAAAGCCCATCAGACCGCCACGAAGGTGACTATAATGATAGCTCTTTTTTACATTATAGAGATCAACCTGGGGACCTCTATACCGTATTCTAGAATGCTGTATATAAGGCCTTACTGGTGGTGGCCAAGCTATATATGGGAAAAACCTGGTGACCGGTTACCTGTAAATGTTATATTATTGTTTCACAAGGCTCATTAATAAGGTCTGATTAAATAGGAACTGTACTTTTGGCAAACTTTGCATAAATCAACAGTACATGCAAATGTAATAAACTTCTTAAAACAGCTTATCGCAGAAATATTCATCTTTCCCTCCTCTTTCTGCCTCCTGAAAAAATAAAAACAACTACTCCACTCCATCTTGCTCAAGGCAAGACGAACTGACAGCTCACTGTGATGTCTCCACTTTTTGTTATAGTTTATGGAAAGGGAAAGGGAAAAGGAAGAGTGAGGCAGAGAGTGATAAAACAGATAGAGATATAGTGAAAGATTTCACTGAGCTTTCTAACAGTATTTTTTGTTACATCACCCCAGAGTTGGATTCACATCTACACTGCTCAGTATTGTTGTATAATAAAGAAATGCAGAGGAGGAATCACTCATATCCTGCTGTGATTGGAGAGATCATAGCTGTTAGTCTCCTCCCACTAGCTCAGAGACAATTGTAAGTGAAGAGACAGAGTTTGTAGAGGGGAAAAGTGGAGAAACTGCAGGAAACAAGTCTCATAATGGCCAGAAAAAGTGTTATCCCTTATGTACACACATGACAGCTTATCCTGAAAAGACATTTCAAAGTATTGTTATTTAACATAGAAAAACTTAATAACTACATTGGCCATTTATATGTCAGAGTTAGACTTTGTTCACAATTGTGAAAGAAGAGTATATTTATACGTTTTAGTCAAAATTTACCAACAACCCAAATGAACACAATTATAGTCAATGGATCTACCGGACATCCTTAGTATCCATTGTATGACAGATTCATCAAGGTATTGCTTTCTAGTCAACGGCCACAACGCAGATGTGAAAAGTGTCATATAGGTGGCATTATGTTGGAATGTTGCAGATGTTGTACCAAATTTTGAAGTTATCCCTTATCAATAGTATAGGTGATAATTTTCCAATAGCTGGCGGTCCAACTGCTGAGACCCCCACCAATCCTAAGAACTGGGGATTTGAAGATCCCTGTGTGAATGAAGCGCTATTCAGTCATGTACACCTCTGCTCCATTAATTTTCTATGGGACTGCCAGAGATAGCAGAGTACAGTGTGTGATTGGACTTCAGCACTCCCGTTAAGAATGAATGGAGCTGAAATGCACATAAGTGACCTCTGCTTATTCATAGATGGCTCTTTGGAGCCCAACTCCTCTGAACCTTTGCGGTCCTGGAGGTCAGAAGCCCAGATCAGAAAGATATCTATTATTCTGTGGATAGGGGATGGCTTATAAATTTGGTATAACCTCTTAAATTTATATTTGATATGACCACCCTTTTACTTACTAAACAGCTTTAATTCTTCTAGGTACACTTATACAAAGTCAAGGATTTTGTAGGAATATAGTCTGGTGTATTTGTAACCAATTATACTGAATGTGATAATGATCAACATTTTCATGTGTAGATTGAAATACAGTCATTAACTGGATGGGAGACATCAAGTAATCTTACTATAGCAGATGAAACAAGCACCATGCTAATTTCCCTTTGAATTCTGAAGATGTCCAGCAGTGCCATCAGCTCAGAACTCAGCTCAGCTAAGATTTGTATCCATCATTAATACCATCAAGGCGAATCTGATTGGCTACAATTTGTTCTGCAGCAGGAAAACAACCCCAAACCTACAGCCGATGTTATTAAGAATTATCATCTCTTATCAACTATTATCTCAAAATAATTAAGTCTGGGATTATATGAATAGGTAGATAAACTTGCACAAAGCTACATCCACAGATCTGTAGTTGGTTCTCCAAGTGTTTGGAACAAGCTCTCTGCCCAATTCTTTCAAAACCTGTGTGTAATTGTACCAAGTAGAACTGATGCTGATTTAAAGGCAAAGGGTGGTCACACCAGATATTGATGTCATTTAGATTTCTTTTTTGTTCATTCACTTTGCATTTTCTGTTAATTAATAAAAATAAGCTATTAACATGTCTATTTTTTAAGCATTTTTACATGGCAATTGGCATTTGTCCACATCTGCAAACGTTGCACATTAGTGTACATCCAAATGTGGATATAGTAGAATTCTGTATCCCCAGTGTCTTGAGATAGGAGATCCCCAAAAGCCCTTAACGCATTGCCCAAAAGAGCAAGAATTTGGCATTTTCTTGACTGATAGGCTTAGTTAAATTGGGTTCAGAGAACCTCTGTTCTCCCAATCTTGTAGATGAAGGAGATCGGAAGTCCTCAAACAAACCCAATGCATATACCCACTACAACGGATCACCATGATGACAAGGGACAACAGGTTTCCACTGAAGCCACATTTTCTTGACTGATAGGCTTAGTTAAATTGGGTTCAGAGAACCTCTGTTCTCCCAATCTTGTAGATGAAGGAGATCGGAAGTCCTCAAACAAACCCAATGCATATACCCATACAACGGATCACCATGATGACAAGGGACAACAGGTTTCCACTGAAGCCCACTGGGGTTTACTGGTTTTGCAGTGATATAATGATATATAATGAATGGTATCTAGAGTGATGGGCATTACTTACCCTCAGGTACCACACTTTTCTCTTGAGCTAATGAAGTAGTGACAAGAAGCAACAGGGATATTAGATGCCCCACAGGACGCATTGTAGGAGAAGTTCGTAAAAGAGCTGATGTGAATATTGTGTTAAAAGCAAAGTAAATAATGGCGTATATATACCAGCTTGTGCAACTGCCAAGTCCTTCATTGGCGGCACATTGTGATAGGAACAGCTGGCAATTCTCACAACAGTGTCGGCATCTGTAAGAACAGCAGATTCTTGTTTCCCATGACTAGTTTACTACAAACATCCGTAATGTCCTTAATTAGTACTCGAAATATCACTTAAAGCTAATGGGAAGATTAGAAACCCACTGATAGAATAAGATCCGTTTCCTATAATATTGCCCATTAACCTTTAAAGGGGATGTCTGGGGAGGAAAAATGATTGACAAGATAACTGGTTTGGATTCAAAGGGGTATTCCCATCTCCAAGATCCTATCTCAATAAGTGTAATAATAATATTATTAGCACATCCCTCCAATTACACATGTAGCATAGTTCTCCTGATTAGCTGTCACTCACCTCATGTTCAGGGCATTGCAGGACCTTAAGTGACCTGTAAAAAGACAGTCTCCATCATCCAAGAGTACCAATGCCTTAGCGGCAGCACACACATATAGATCAACTCATCTGGTTAGTCTCCTTACACAAATTTTATGAAGTGATTTCAATCCCCTCATCCATCACTATCATCCTTTCTTATTTTTTTCTTTATCTCCTTCGTTTTCCCTGTTTTTATATATAGCAATGTTTGTCCTTCGGCATGATCTCTTGTTGATTTGATTCATTAAATTTTCTTCATCCTCTAGTATCACTTTGCCCCCGGGTGAGCTGAGATCATATTACAGAATGACGACATTACGGTCCACTCCCTCCTCTGTCGTCATTGATTCTGCCACGTTCATGTGTCTAGTCGGTTGACTGTTGGCTTCCTGAGGAAGGAGTTGGGATTAGACACCGAAACGCGTCGGATGCAATAAAAGCCACCTTGACATCAACCACTGTTTGACCGTCTCCTCTTTGAGCAGGGCAGGTCTGAGGAACACAGTCCTACTCTGCTCTCCCATTACAGGACCTTAATTATCCATGGTTACCACTAGGGATGCGCGAGTATAATCGTTATTATTCGGTACTCGCCGAATAGTAACGATATTCGGGCTACTCGCTACTCCATGAGTTTCTTGTGATTACTCATTAGAAGTAGCGAGTAGTCCGTTCACTTTCACAGTGTATCTATATACACTGCGAAAGTGGAATAAAAGTGAATAAACATTGTTAAAAATAAAAAATATCATACTTACCCATCCGACAGCTGCACCGGGGACCCGAAAAGAAGTCACCCTATGTACGACTAGGACCTGTCAGTCTGATAGCCAATCAGATGTCTGGTAGCGATCTGGTCAATCAGATGGCCTGACGTCACAAACCACATGATCGCTACCAGCCACCTGATTGGCCAGATTGCCAAGTCTTGAACGTGCATCAATGACCTGGCAATCTGTCCAATCAGGTGGCTGGTAGTGATCATGTGGTTTGTAACGTCAGGCCATCTGATTGGCCAGATTGCTATCAGCCATCTGATTGGCTATCAGACAGACAGGTCCTAGCCGTACATGGGGTGTCTTTTTTTTGGGTCCCCGGTGCAGCCGTCGGATGGGTAAGTATGATATTTTTTTATTTTTAACAACTTTTATTCACTTTTATTCCACTTTCGCAGTGTATATATAGATACACTGTGAAAGTACTCGATTCTACGTTCACTTTCATTGGACTCGCTATACTTGCAACGAGTACCAAGCATCAGGACCTACTCGTTACGAGTATAGCGAGTCCGAATATTGCAGTACTCGCTCATCCCTAGTTACGACCATGAGCAACTAACTAACTGACTTTAGACAAAAACTAATGAACCATGCACACAGTGAACACGTCTGTAGGACAGTGTTCAAACCACCAAAAGATTGAATCACAAAATAACAGTCAAACAAACGTGTAAAAATACTCTGTTGTAAAAAAAAAACACAGTAAAAAGCAAGTGCTGCTAAAAAAGTAAAATACAGGGTATTTAGTTGATACTTTTTTTGCAAAAAATGTATACTAAGCTGCTCTACCAATTTCAAGGTAACCCGTATCAGAGCAGGCCCTATCTGATGTATTTAAAACCTGACCATGTGTATTGGTACCTAAAATGAGCAGGATCCAGACAGGTCCAATGTCTGACTTGGACTGACTGCAGAAGACAGCTTTTTATGTGCAGGGCTCAAAGGGGAGCCCCTTCTTAAGAGCTGGGAAGTCGGAAACTCATCAGCACCCCCAAGGTTTTAAATACATCACATAGGGACTGCTCTGATACGGGTTACCTTGAAGTTGGTAGAGCAGCTTAGTATACATTTTTTGCAAAAAACATATCAACTAAATACCCTGTATTTTACTTTTTCAGCAGCATTTGCTTTTTACTGTGTTTTTTTTTACAACAGAATATTTTTACACATTTGTTTGACTGTTTTTTATGATTCAGTCTAACTGACTTTCCCTACATACATGGTTGTAAAAATGGATACCTAAACTACAATGTCCTGCACATGAGGAAAATACTGTAAATGGCTTATCAGGAGAACTATACTACGTTTATAATTGGAGGGATTTGCTAAAATTATTATTACTACACCTACTACATATTGGGATAAGATCTTGGAGATGGGAATATCCATTTATATATACAGTGGGTACAGAAAGTATTCAGACCCCTTTACATTTTTCACAGGTTTCATTGCAGCCATTTGGTAAATTCAAAAAAGTTCATTTTTTTCTCATTAATGTACACTCTTCACCCCATCTTGACTGAGAAAAATAAATGTGGAAATTTTTGCAAATTTATTAAAAAAGAAAAACTGAAATCTCACATGGTCATAAGTATTCAGCCTCTTTGCTCAGTACTGAGTATTTGCACCTTTTGAGCTTGTACAGCCATGAGTCTTCTTGGGAATGATGCAACAAGTTTTTCACCCCTGGATTTGGGGATCCTCTGCCATTCTTCCTTGCAGATCCTCTCCAAGTTCCGTCAGGTTGGATGGTGAACTTTGGTGGACAGCCATTTTCAGGTCTCTGCTCAATTGGGTTTAGGTCAGGGCTCTGGCTGGTCCAGTCAAGAATGGTCACAGAGTTGTTCTGAAGCCGCTCCTTTGTTATTTTAGCTGTGTGCTAAGGGTCATTGTCTTGTTGGAAGGTGAACCTTTGCCTGGGAGATGTTTTCATCCAAGATATCTTTGTCCTTGGCCGCATTCATGTTTCCTTCAATTGTAACAAGTCGTCCTGTCCCTGCAGCTGAAAAACATTGCCATAGCATGATGCTGCCACCACCATGTTTCACTGTTGGGATTGTGTTGGGCAGGTGATGAGCCGTGCCTGGTTTTCTCCACACATACCGCTTAGAATTATCACCAAAACATTCTATATTCATGTCAACAGACCAGAGAATCTTATTTCTCATAGTCTGAGAGTCTTTCATGTGCTTTTTTGCAAACTCTATGCGGCTTTCACGTGTCTTGCACTGAGGAGAGGCTTCCATCGGGCCACTCTGCCATACAGGCCCGACTCGTGGAGGGCTGCAGTGATAGTTGACTTTGTGGAACTTTCTCCCATCTCCCTACTGCATCTCTGGAGCTCAGCCACAGTGATCTTGGGGCTCTTCTTTACCTTTCCTCACCAAGGCTCTTCTCCTACGATTGCTCACTTTGGCTGTTCGGCCAGGTCTACGAAGACTTCTGGTGGTCCCAAACGTCTTCCATTAAAGGGTTATGGAGGCCACTGTGCTCTTAGGAACCTTGAGTACTGCAGAAATTCTTTTGTAACCTTGGCCAGATCTGTGCCTTGCCACAATTCTGTCTCTGAACTCCTTGGGCAGTTCCTTTGACCTCATGATTCTCATTTGGTCTGACATGCACTGTGAGCTGTGAGGTTTTATATAGACAGGTGGGTGCCTTTCCAAATCAACACTGCTGGATTCTAATGAAGCAGTAGGATCATCTCAAGGAGGATCACAAGGAAATTGACAGCATGTGACTTAAATATGAGTGTCTGAGCAAAGGGTCTGAATTCTTATGACCATGTGATATTTCAGTTTTTATTTTTAAATAAATTTAAATAAATAGTGGTGGAAAATCTCATTAATGACCATCATTCAACATTCTGTCCTATTTTGGTCTATTAGGTCACAGACAGCACCTTCAGTATATGAAGCAGGTTCATCTCCAGAGCTCAGGCCATACCTCTGGTGTATACATCTGCTGTACATTTATGGCAGATGTCAATTAGGGGGATAAGGTGCTTTCTGTCTGTAAGTAAATGACGTTTAATGATACTTTAAACAACTTTCCAATCCATTTTTTCCTAGTGCAAATGGTCACACATTTGGCAAAATTTGTGTAAACATTTTTGGCGTACAGAAACTCACGCGAGCTCGGGACTGGAAGACATCTGCATAAAAATCTTGAGACTTTTCCAAATGTCGCAATTGATGAATGTCCTGCAAGCATCCCAAATAGCCCAAACTCACAATGAAGAACCTTAAAAATATCAACAAACTTATAGAAAATAGACTTAAAAAAATGTTAATTAAAACAAGGTGCAAGTGAAAAACAAGGGTAAAATATCCAAAACTAGAAAAATAAATGTGTAGATAAAATATTAAATTGGAACTTTGTGTTTCAAATCTTCAAAACTTGAAGTAGACGACAAAGAGATCAGGCTAAACACTGAATGCGTCAACCTGGCAGCCCACAGGGAACTGATATTCAGCTGCTGAATTACATGGTGTGAAATAGTGATGCAGATAAGAAGAGCAAACAAGCTGCTGTAATATAGACATACAGTTAGGGCCAGAAATATTTGGACAGTGACACAAGTTTTGTTATTTTAGCTGTTTACAAAAACATGTTCAGAAATACAATTATATATATAATATGGGCTGAAAGTGCACACTCCCAGCTGCAATATGAGAGTTTCCACATCCAAATCGGAGAAAGGGTTTAGGGATCATAGCTCTGTAATGCATAGCCTCCTCTTTTTCAAGGGACCAAAAGTAATTGGACAATGGACTCTAAGGGCTGCAATTAACTCTGAAGGCGTCTCCCTCGTTAACCTGTAATCAATGAAGTAGTTAAAAGGTCAGGGGTGGATTCCAGGTGTGTGGTTTTGCATTTGGAAGCTGTTGCTGTGACCAGACAACATGCGGTCAAAGGAACTCTCAATTGAGGTGAAGCAGAACATCCTGAGGCTGAAAAAAAAGAAAAAATCCATCAGAGAGATAGCAGACATGCTTGGAGTAGCAAAATCAACAGTTGGGTACATTCTGAGAAAAAAGGAATTGACTGGTGAGCTTGGGAATGGGAACTCTAAAAGGCCTGGGTGTCCACGGATGACAACAGTGGTGGATGATCGCCGCATACTTTATTTGGTGAAGAAGAACCCGTTCACAACATCAACCGAAGTCCAGAACACTCTCAGTGAAGTAGGTGTATCTGTCTCTAAGTCAACAGTAAAGAGAAGACTCCATGACAGTAAATACAAAGGGTTCACATCTAGATGCAAACCATTCATCAATTCCAAAAATAGACAGGCCAGAGTTAAATTTGCTGAAAAACACCTCAAGAAGCCAGCTCAGTTCTGGAAAAGGAGGAAACCCAGCGTTTGGTGATGTCCATGGGTTCCAGACTTAAGGCAGTGATTGCCTCCAAAGGATTCGCAACAAAATATTAAAAATAAAAATATTTTGTTTGGGTTATGTTTATTTGTCCAATTACTTTTGACCTCCTAAAATGTGGAGTGTTTGTTAAGAAATGTGTACAATTCCTACATTTTCTATCAGATATTTTTGTTCAACCCTTCAAATTAAACATTACAATCTGCACTTGAATTCTGTTGTAGAGGTTTCATTTCAATGTGGTGGCATGCAGAGCCCAACTCGCGAAAATTGTGTCACTGTCCAAATATTTCTGGCCTAACTGTAATATGGCAGCAGGGAACATGTGAGGGTGGCATGGGGAGGTAATCGCGGACGAGGGGCTCCCTCCTGTTGCCTGCGCCTCAGTTATTACCACATAGCAAGGGGGGTTGTGGTTGCAGTGGTCCTGGCTGGGTGCGTGGTCTTTCGGGGTGCAAGTCATACCTTCTTTTAGACCGCCCCTTGCACCAGGACCCATCATCCACAGAGGAGTCACTGACGAAGACTCGGAGTTCTTACTCCACAGTCTTTTACTAAACATTAGGCAAAGTTCTTCCAACACAACTTCAGGAATGATACAGCAGGCACAACACTTAACCATGTTCTTTGCATTACAACTCACTTTAGGGAGCACTTCTTCATTGGACTTCTCCATAACTATTGGTTTCTCCAATGTTACTAGTCCATATTCCTCCATAGCATGTATGGAAATATCACATTATTTATATAGATGCATAGCACAGTTCACATACCACATAATTACATGGTTGGTGTCTTCAGGGGCAGTAGTATATGATAGTAGGCCACCCTCCTACACTCCTTTCCTGTTTGAATTTGGTTGTCCTCAACCATACGGACCTGAAATATACCAAACAGCAACACAAACACATGTAAAACAGAAGTTTCCATATTTGAAACCAACGGAAGTCTTTTTCTTCAAGATGGGCCATCATGGCCCTGGTCCCACTGGGTTGAGACCTTGTAACTAAAAGTTCATTTTGTTTTTAACAAAGGGGCCTGTAGGACAACGGAAGCCCTGGGTTCATAGGGGCTACACCCTGGAGTCCTTTCCTGAGTAGGGCAATAACAGATCATGGGGAGCTCATATTCCATATGAATCTTTTCCCCATTCACAATCCGTCAAATGTTGGCTGTTCACGGCCAACAAAAGGGGAGTCCTAGAAGCGAGACACTCGACACACACAAACATGGGTATCTTTGATTATCTAACTTCCTTCAGCCTTCCTTCATGTTTTTCAAAGCTTTCCACTACTGTAGAAGTGGTAGATGTGGTCAGTGAATGTCAGGATCTTTTGCATCATGCTGACTGAATACCACCCATGAGGATCATCAATCTTCAGGAACACCACCCGAAGTCCTTCTGCAAAGGGACCGTCTGGCTAAAACAGGTGTCTGGGCTTCACCACAAGATGTTCCATAAAAACCCGGTGATGAGTTCCAGATTCCTATATGTAGCCATGTCTTCATAACGGATTGTAGTAGATAACCACCTCGTCTATTGCCAGCTTCTGGAACCATGCTGTAGGCAACCTGCTCAGCTCCCCTCACATTTATGCTCTAGCCCAATTTTCTTCAGCTTTCAGTAGGCCGAAGCCTCCCAACTAACATATGAGTTGTTGGACTTGGGATCGGTATTCCCCCACTCCCGGAATAGGTGAAAGATAAGGTAGCATCTCCGTGGACGACTCCGGCGTAGATGTGCAAAGGTTCCCTGCCAAGCACCCAGTTTCTTCCCATTTCTCCCTTCTATGCTAATTCCCTGGATAGAAAGGATCAGAACCATTCACAATCATCGCTAGTCACCACTCAACCAAGCGGCTTCTCCCCTTGTGGCCTAATCCCATGTCCTAACTTTTGCTTCTGTGGTGCCCCTGAATCTAGTTGCCACAGAATGGTACTGCATGTCATTGTGTATTGTACTGTTAGTCTGATGGGAGTGAGGATTTCTCTGCTGGAGGATGAAGCATTCTCACAGGATGCCTGGTCCTTTATTAGGAGACTGTACACTGGATACCTGGTTTGGGCATTTGACACACTTTCTGGTCATTGGGAGGGAATAGTAAGGTTTCAGTGGGGACTCAGTTTATCAGCCCCTAGGTCACCCTGGATTCCATGGTTTGGTGACAAAATCTGAGAACAGCTGTGTAGGTCCCTAACACCCAGAAGCAAGTGTTAATCCCAGGAACTCAGTAACAAATAGGGTAAGGGACCTAGGGACCTGCTACAGGCACAGATGCCCACAGAACCTGCATTGCCTGCCTGGCTGAAGGAACCACACAGGAACCAGAAGCGATGTGTTATCGGTAGTTCCAGGCTCAAATACTGGATCCTTTTTTTAAAGGGTGATTTTTGGCCAGTGCTGCTCTGCTTTTTTTAGACCTTGTCATTTTTCCCCCCAAAAATGTTAGAAAAAACTGATCAGGTTTTTTGTGCCATAGGGCCCCATGTTAAAAAACCTGATCAGGTTTTTTACTGCACCCAAAAAGTTAAAAAAGTAAAAAAATCTGACACCACTGCAGTCACACTTGAGTGCAGCATCAATTTTTGCATCAGGTTTTGGACTTAGAAAAAAAGTGCACAAAATGATGCAAAAACCTGATCAAAGGCTCAAGTGTGACCTTGGCCTATCGCATGTGATCTTATTCCTACTGGACTACACAGACTACCTCCCTTGGAGCCAGCCTTGGTTGGGAAGTGTTAACCATCAGCATTTCTGATACCATCTATCTCCCTGCAAGCTCCTTCAGTGCAGGCCACATCTTGGCTGAGCATCTCAACTGACTTCACAAACGTTTTACTTTCTGTTCATTAATTTGTGCCTTTATAAACTGCTCCCCTTGTACAGCAACGTCTCTTTCTTCAATTAAAGGTAGGACCACAGCTAGTGAGACAGCCACCACTGTGACAGGGCAATCAGAGTACTACCTCAGTAACCTCAATATCCCGGCCCTTAGCGCTCCACAATTTCCCTACAGTCAGTATCCGAACAAGCTCTCTATCTTAACAAACACTATATGGTAGCTTACAATATTATTCTCTGTACCTATTTAATGCACTACTAAGCCCTACATAACATTGCTATATCTTACATTATTCCTATCTTAAGTGCTATGTATGTTACTTTATAGTAACATTGTCAACACTGCTACATCTTATGACCCACTGTATCATATAGATAACATCATCACATTATTTACATAGACGCATATTACAATTCACACTATGACTTAATAACGCATTGGTGTCTTCAGGACCAGGAACATACGCCATAGGTCACCCTCTTACACGCAGAGATCACAAAACAACACAATTGGAACATAAAGTGGTTAAGCATAAAAAAAAGTCTATTATTTTCCCCAAAAAATAGAGTCCCTCTTGTAAATAGTCTAGAACTAGTATTTCATTTCTGTCCCATTTCTATTATTGGGATGGAGCTTTGATACCAGACTCAACACGTGGACAGGTGGAGCCACGTCTGGAAAATAGGTTGTCCACTGCTTTTACCATAGATTAAAAGCAGAACCAGGGCAGTCCTAAAACATATCAAAACACATCCTTACCTACTAGAGTAATGTGACCATGCTCCCTACCAGTCTATTTGCTTCTTCTTTCTGCATGGGATGTTAGGTGACCACCGCAGCCAATCAATACCCTCTGATTGGCTGCAGCAGTCTTGTTCCATCTGAGCAAGAATATTGTTTCAGTTCGACCTAAGCATCCATGATTAGCTGCAGCGGTCACTTAATAGTCCTTGGACTAAGAAGCCAGGAGGCCAGTGAGGGACACCAGCAGCACAGGGGAGTGGCAGGAGTCTATGTGGTTAATTTGTGTTTTTTCTATCTTAGGGTCTTGGCACGCTCCTCCAGGGCCTTAGTATATTTGGGGCTTTGAGGCTTCTTCTTCTTGAGACTCCGTGATCCTGGCGGTGTCATTAAAAGTTTGGTGTGGGTGGCTCTCTCTTTTAGGGAAGGTAATCTGGCATAGAGGGTTCATTTTGGGAAGGGATGACTGAATCTGGGGATACTTGTGTTTTTACGTGACGCCACCAGTAGGTTGCGGCTATAGATGGCCGCCGCTGCACGACTTTTCTACTAAGGGCCAATGGTAGGGAGGCAGCAATGTTCTTAAGCCCTCTAAGGGTAGGGCTGACTTCCAGGGCAGCTGGAGGTACCTGAGTGAGTTGGTAGTTGTGTTTCTAGTGCACTCGACACATTAAGAAAATTCACAGACACAGCGGGTTGCAGTCTTCAGATCTTTTACTCACAGTCTTTGTGTAACAGCCCGCTGAGCACTGGGTTCTCGGAAGCAGGGATCCAGCTACTGCCAGATAGTAGGATGGTACATAACTGGTACCCCTTCTCTGTCCTTTCTCGGTTGTCTCACACTGCGCTTACTTCTCCCTCCTGACTTGCACCTCGCCACACAGAGCTCTGAGCCAGTGACTGTGGGCTTCTCTTAGGGGTTGACCTGCAGTATCTCCCCTTAGCCCTATGGTTGCCACCTTTTCAGCAGATGTGTGCGGTTGTCGACTGTGTCCCCATGGAAGTTCCACAGCCTCCGGGTTGCTCGCTGAGCCTGGTCTGTCTTCTCAACTAGTCTTGGGGTTCCTGGTGCCCTTTTTTTGTGGCCTGGTCCCTCCACTTGCCTGCACTTGACAATGGATACGAGTCCCACAGGTGGATTGCTCACTTCCCTTGCCTCTGCGACCCCTTCTTTCTCCTGGAGCCACCTAGTTCTTGTCTCTGCTCCTCAGTCTGGCCTCAGGATGAGTTCCAACTAGCTCCAGTCCTCTAGACACTTTTCTCAAGTTCTTTTCCTTCTGTGACAAGCTTTCTTTCTCTAGCTTCCCTCCAATTCGACTCTCACTGTCCCGCTGTTCTTCTCGCTGTTATCTAGAGGTCTCTCCTCTCTGCTGTTTAACTGTCTCTCGTCCTTTCTAGATCTTTCCCACTCTATTTATAACCTTTGTCATGTGTCCCACATCATCTATGACTGGATCCGCAGGGGCGCCACAGTCTGTTTGTAAAACTAATTAAATGTAGTGCACAATCCCTTAATTGGGATCATCCCAGAATCCTATGTTAGGAAAGTTGCCTGCTCCTCCCTTGACTCCCTGCTTCCTGGGGGCTGTTTGCTCCTTATGATTGACAGTTCGAGTCATTGGTCCTGTGTGTTTGTGGTGCGCCTGCGGTCTGCACTTACTCAACAGGTATGGTGCCATGCTCTCAGGAAAGATGGGGACACAAAGCTAAAACACACCACCTTACCCCCAACACTCATCTGAACTCGAGGTCAGGTAGATGATGGGCGGAAGAGGCTCATACTTGAGCAGCCAATCCCCTGGCTGGGGAAAAGAGTAGGTATTAGGGGTGGGGTTAGGAAGTGAGACAGTTGAAGAGAGAGTAAGAGAGCAGCAAGATGGACTTCTAGGGGACCCGGGGCTGGGGCCTAGCAGGACCAGTTGGCAGGTCGGCCGCAAACCCCAGTTCAGAGAACCCTGAATCTACAGTCGACTTCCAGGTTGGGTAGAAGAACTAGATGCAAGAGGGGTGCCAGCCCCAATTTGGCGTGGAACTTTAAGACCAAGCCAAGGAACTGGAGGCCACTGAACTGCAGGTGCAGTAGCCACCACCATGGACTATTTTGGGCACAGTGGCTATAGAGGGTCATGAGGACATGTCAGGCCGTCACTCAACAGAACCTATGGTCGCCTGCCTTGGGATCAGTAGCACGAAGGTGCAGGGGAAGAGAGAACAGTGCAGAAAGGGAAAAAGCAGCACGGGAACGCATACGACTGGTGTCTCAATTGAGTTAACCTGGACTACCTGAGAGCTGGCCAAGCTGCTACCTGGAGAGGCACAGTACCCCGACTGGGTAAGAACAGTGAAAGAACCCAGTAAAGAAGTCGGTAAAAACTGCAACCCCATGTCTCTCACTTATTCCTGCGCCTCCCCGTTACGTACTGCACTACAGTCACCATCATCCACATTTCATGTACATCAGATCTCAGGGGCCCGCTCCATCAGTGGGGAGTGTTATATCCAAGCTGCCTAACAACCTATCCCCTGGGACCATTACTAGCACCGCTGGTCATCTCTGACCAGAAACCACAGATGGTGTCACGATGAACTCTATCTCCCCTGTAAATAACCCCTTTTATATGCTCGGTCAGGGACCCAGATCCTGAGGTTGCCACCGTGATATCTAAGATTGATGCCCTGGATTGTCCGAGTACCCCGGTCCTTGCAACCGTCGCATGTTCCCCCAGGGTGTTAGTAGGGACAGCATTGTAGGAGTGCATGGGAATGAAGCTGGCATCAAGCATATGCTCATTGCCTATGAAACCGGCTACCTCTGATAGGATGCAGAAGTAGCCGGAAATCAAGGCAATGAGCCGTGACTTATAGAGTTTAAAATCCCTCTATTTTTGTAAACAGGGGATTTTTAATAAGGGGTAAATTACAAAATTGCTTAGTTTGACAAGCACTTATCAATTTTACCCAGTTCATAAAGTAAGACAACCCCTTTTAAGCAGTTAAAATGAACCTGTCACATGATTTGAGCATGTATAACTAAAAGCCACACCTTCAGCAACACTTATGCTGCATTCTAAGACTGTGGCTATTATGCCCTAATTGCCCCTGTACACAGAATAAATAAGTTTTAAAAACTTTCTGCCCTGTATAATAATTACCTGTTTCTGGTTCCATAGGCTTGACTGTAATACCTTTGTCCATCCTGCCTCTCTTCAACATCCATCCCACCTCTCCTCGCCATCCGACAGCCTTTTCTTCTAAATGACATACGAATCGCGCGCCTGGGCAGAGGTCTCTTCGGATTGTGCAGGCACGCTGTGCACTGGTGCAGAGTTCTTATTTGTTTGCACATGCGCAGAACAGTTTTAAGCTTTGCCCGCAGTAGGGTAGAGCACAGTGCACAAGTGTGATCCGGAGAAGCCTCTTAAGAGGTACGAGATTCGGATATCACTGAGAAGAAGAGGCTGTCAGACGCCGAGGAGAGGCAGAACGGATGGTGAGGAAGAGGCAGGACTCACGAGGAGGAGAGGTGGGACAGACCGAGCTACAATCAAACCCATCGAACCGGAAACAGGTACTGATCAAACAGGAATAGACATTTTTAAAACTTATTTATTAGGTGTACAGGGGAAGTCAGGGCATAATTTAAAATGCAGCATAGGTGATACTGAAGGTGGCGCTTTTAGTTTAAAAGGCCCAAATCTGGTGACGGATTCACTTTAACTGATATGAATACAGAGTATAGACAATGTAGAATACAGTGATATCTGTTTTTGACACAGACTAATCTATTACCATGCACAATTCCAGCAAACAATAAAATAAACTCAAACAGGTGAATGACAACTTATTTTTGTGCTCCTGTGCACACCTTACAAGAAAAGTAAAGATTAGGAAACATTTTATTTCCTGATACACAGAAGAAAGCATTTCCAATTTTAACACACAATCAGCAATATCTCTGTTATCTTTTATTTCTTCCTGGCAAACATTGGTTTTAGGTCACCCTTGTGCTGGTAGAACATTTTGTATAAAGTTTAGTATGTTCCGTTAGCTTGTTCTTGAGGGTAAAACTTTTACTACAAAAAAATCCATACACCATGTTCCAAATTATTATGCAAATGTTCTTTTTCTCTGATTTTCCTAAATGGTCAGTGCAAATGACAGTCAGTGTAATAAAAGTCATCACCTGTTAGAGTATACGTCACATTTTATTGAAGAAACCTCCCAATGATAACAGTATAATCTTCAAAATTAAAAACCTCTAAATGCACTGTTCCAAATTATTAGGCACAGTAGAGTTTCTAAACATTTGATATGTTTGAAAGAACTGAAAATGCTCATTTGTTGAATTTGCAGCATTAGGAGGTCACATTCACTGAAATAAAAAGCTATTTAACTCCAAAACATCCTAACAAACCAAGTTACATGGTAACATAGGAACCCTTCTTTGATATCACCTTCACAATTCTTTCCTCCATTGAACTTGTGAGTTTCTGGAGAGTTTCTGCTTGTATTTCTTTGCATGATGTCAGAATAGCCTCCCAGAGCTGCTGTTTTGATGTGAGCTGCCTCCAACCCTCATAGATCTTTTGCTTGATTATACTCCAAAGGTTCTCTATAGGGTTGAGATCAGGGGAAGATGGTGGCCACACCATGAGTTTATCTCCTTTTATGCCCATAGCAGCCAATGATACAGAGGTATTCTTTGCAGCATGAGATGGTACATTGTCATTAGGGATGAGCGGGTACTGAACTATTCGGACTCGCTATACTCGTAACGAGTAGGTCCTGATACTCGATACTCGTTACGAGTATAGCGAGTACAATGTAAGTCAATGGGGAAGCGAGTAATGCGAGTAATTCCTCAGCTGCCAGACCAAATAAAGAGGTCTGGCAGCAGAGGAAAAGGCTGCAATGACCACATGATTGTTTAAAAGCCGGTGGTAAAAAGCCGCCGGCTTTTAAATAATCATTAAGCCCCCTACTCGCTTCCCCGCAGCCTCCCATCCCGTCCCTCCACTCCCCCCGCCGCCTCCCCACCCGATCCTAAGTTAGGACTGAGCGGAGAGTGCAGCACCAGTGAGCAGGGAGCGCAGGAGCTGGGTGGGGAAGCTGGCGGTGAGAAGACTTCACCGCCGGCTTTCCCCAGTCTGTGCTGTGCTCCCTGCTCACTGATGCCCCCTCCCTGCTGCCTGGTGCTTTGCTCCCCACCCAGTCCTAACTTAGGATCAGGCGGGGAGGGGGCATCAATGAGTGGGGAGGGGGCATCAGTGAGCGGGGAGCGCAGCACAGACCGGGAAAGCCGGCGGTGAAGTCTCACTGCCGGCTTTCCTGCCTGGAGTTTCAAATGATCAGCTGATTCTGGTCAGCTGCTCATTTGAAGTAGCGCTGCTGTCAGGGTTCATGTGAGTTCATGCTTGCCTGCATGAACTCACATGAACTTTACCACGGGTGCACAGCTCTGCTGCATCTTTGGTAGAGGTTCTCTACCAGAGATGTAGCAGAGCTAAAGAAGAACCCTGGATTGGACTATGGCGGACGGAAGAGGATTTATAATAAACTTAATGTTCCAGAAGGAACTGTCTCTCTCCCTGTCAACTAACCCATCCCATTGTGGGCTAGTCCCAACTATTAACTGTCTATGACCTTGCTGTTGGCATCCTACAATACTACACTACTTCACATTGCGTATTACCATCAAAATTATCATTACACTTTACATCACATTACTAAAACTCGATTGGTGTCTTCAGGGAAAGGAATGTGACAGCAAACAGTCTACCTCCTTACAGTTGATCAAACCAGAATCTATCCCCAAATTGGCACTTCTCAACCTCATCTGGTGCACACAGCTTTCTTTGGAAACACAACAGAATTTTTACGGTTAAGTTGAAGTACAGCGCCAAGTAGGGGGGTCGGCTCCCTCCGAGACCATCGCTATATTTAAACTCCTTTGGGTTTGGTTTGAGACTCCTGTTTTCTTAAATCCAGCTCTAAAATTAGGCTTAGCAGTTGAAGAGTAATGTAATGTAATTTATGTATAAAAATGTATTCAATTTAGCTTAATACTAAATGTGAACTGCTCACGAGAGAGGGTACTTTTCTAGTGGAATAATACACTTACCTGGTTGTGGATACTATCATATTCCTACACTCTGAAATCTGCTTTTATCTCAATTTCCCCTATTCTCTGTGCTGCTTTGTCTCCTCTTTCCTCCCTATTGTTGTATCTATCGGATCCGATGATTATATATTTAGCAACTGACGTCCTACAAGAAGAGGATCAGGGAACTTTCAGGAAACACGATCTATTCAGAAATCTTCTTGGGTTAAATTACCACTTAATTGTCCTATTTATCGAGGATGCGACTGATGTGAGCTATTGGAGTGAAATACTTTGTGTTTAATATGGGAACTAGGCACATGGCACTACAAGGTGGCAGACCTAGATAATCTGTTTATTACATTATGTGAATTTTAACCCCAGGGAACCACAGTTAATTTTTAATGTAAAGGACACAAAAATAATACGAGGCGTAATTTAAAGTTCTTTAGTTCAAATGCAAAATCTGTAATGAGGACCCAACGCTCCATGTGTCACATATAATACTGGTGACTTAATTGGCAGAGGAGCACCAATACCGGGGCCCAAATGTGATGGTCACCTCTGCACCGCCTATAGCTACAGTGAAGGAAATAACGATTTGATCCCTTGCTGATTTTGTAAGTTTGCCCACTGACTAAAGACATGAACTGTCTATAATTTTAAGGGTACTTTAATTTTAACAGTGAGAAATAGAATATCAAAACTTAAATTCAGAAAATCACATTGTCTAAATGATATAAATGTATTTGCATGTTGAAGAGAGAAATAAGTATTTGATCCCCTACCAACCATTAGGAGTTCTGGCTCCTGCAGACCACAGTTAGACGCTCCTAATCAACTCACTACCTGCATTATAGACAGCTGTCTTAGGGCCCTTTCACATCAGCGTTTTTCGTAATTCGCGGCAGATGCGGTGAAAAAACCGCATCTGCCGCGTTTGCCGCATAACGGTTCCACTTGCGGCACGGTTGCGGTTTTTTCCATAGGAAGTATAGGGGGACTTGCGGCAGATGCGGCAAGTGCGGTATTGCACTTGCGGCAGGTGCGGCAGAGAAAAAAACCGCGGCTTACTGCGGTTTTTTTCTCTGCCGCACCTGCCGCAAGTGCAATACCGCACTTGCCGCATCTGCCGCAAGTCCCCCTATACTTCCTATGGAAAAAACCGCAACCGTGCCGCAAGTGGAACCGTTATGCGGCAAACGCGGCAGATGCGGTTTTTTCACCGCATCTGCCGCGAATTACGAAAAACGCTGATGTGAAAGGGCCCTTAGGGCCCTTTCACATCAGCGTTTTTATGAAATTCGCGGCAGATGCGGTGAAAAAACCGCATCTGCCGCGTTTGCCGCATAACCGTTACACTTGCGGCCCGGTTGCGGTAATCCCCATAGAAAGTATAGGGGGACTTGCGGCAGGTGCGGCAAGTGCGGTTTTGCACTTGCGGCAAGTGCGGCCGCGAAAAAAACCGCAGTCAGCCGCGTTTTTTTTCACGGCCGCACCTGCCGCAAGTGCAAAACCGCACTTGCCGCACCTGCCGCAAGTCCCCCTATACTTTCTATGGGGATTACCGCAACCGTGCCGCAAGTGTAACGGTTATGCGGCAAACGCGGCAGATGCGGTTTTTTCACCGCATCTGCCGCGAATTACAAAAAACGCTGATGTGAAAGGGCCCTAACATTGTCACCTGTATAAATCACTCCTGTCCACACACTCAATTAACCAGTCACACTATAACCTGTACAACATGGGCAAGACCAGGGGTGTAACCACAACAGGTGCAGGGGTTGCAATCGCACCCAGAGCCTAGGGGGCCCCAAAAGTCCCTTTGGCCTATAGAAAAAGACTATTGCTTTTAAAGATTTCTGATAATTGGGGGCCCAGTTGGAGCTTTTGCATTGTGGCTCATGAGCTTTAAGTTACGCCACTGGGCAAGACCAAAGAGCTTTCTAAGGAAGTCAGGGAAAAAAAATCCTAGACCTGCACAAGGCTGGAATGGGCTACAAAACCATAAGTAAGACGCTGGAGACATCTGTCGGTGCAATAGTAAGAAAATGGAAGAAATACAAAATGAGTGTCAATTGACATCATTCTGGGGCTCCATGCAAAATCTCACCTCATCGTGTATCCGGGATCATGAGGAAGGTGAGAGATCAGCCTAAAACTACACGGGGGAAATTTGTTAATGATCTCAAGGCAGCTGGGACCACTGTCACCAAGAAAATCAATGATAACACATTATGCCGTAATGGATTAAAATTCTGCAGTGCCCGTCAAGGCCCACTGCTCAAGAAGGCCTATGTGCCACTTATCTTAAGTTTGCCAGTGAACACCTTGGTGATTCTGAGAGTGATTGTGAGAAGATGCTGTGGTCAGATGAGACAAAAATTGAGCTCTTTGGCATTAACTCAACTCGTCGTGTTTGGAGGAAGAGAAATGCTGCCTATGACCCAAAGAACACCATCCCCACAGTCAAGCATGGCGGTGGAAACATTATGCTTCAGAATTTGGCGTCACGAACAGGATACGAACAGGCCCGTTTCAAACGGGTATTGTGTGCCTTACAGAACTTTATTCGGTCGAAAAGAACTTTTCCCGCCCTTTCTACTGGGCCAAAATGGCGGCTCCCGACATGTGAAACACAATGTGCTGGCCCAGGGGCGTGCCTCCGCCCCTCTTCGTGGGAGGGCCATGGCAGAGGCGCCAAAATCCTTGTCCGCCCCGATTGCTGGAAACAACCAAAAGCGCGGGCCAAAGACTTCAGCCCACCCATGGACTACAAAACGAAAAGGAAGCAGGTGTGGCAAGGCTTTTTCCAGCAAGCTCCGTTCCAGCAACGAGTACCAGTTGCTATGGGTGCGGTTCCTGCAAAATGGCAACCCTGAGGCTCCACGAGCTAATGAGAGAAGTAGAGGAGGAAGCTCGAGCCGCCACTGGCAACCCCGGCCCGGGTCCCGTCCTCACCATCGACGGGGACCCCGAGTTTTGGGAGACCGTGCTCCAAGATCTGCGGGTGCGGTTGATGGAGGCCACAGAATGGACCATCAGGAGCTGGAGTGCGAGCCTAGCCAGCCGACTACACCGGGCTGTGCAACAAAGGCTGGTTACCTGTCCCACTCCAGAACCAGAGACTGGCCCCGAACCTACTGAGGCCTACCCGGTTACTGGAGAGGACGCACCACTACTAACGGGTGCGGTAGAGGCAGAAGAAGGAGAGGCAGGCAGCCCAGAAGCCCCGCAGGACGAGATGGAAGAGGACTCTGCGGTTCCAGAACCCGATCAACAAGATGATCCCGACCGAGAATCCCGACCTGCCGAGAAGCCTGATGTGGTTGTCGAGGCTGTAGAGGAGGAAGACGATGAGAGTCCCAGTGAGCCTGAGGACTCGATACACACCGGTTCCGAGGAGGAGGAGGCTGAAGTTCTCGCCGAGCAGCTACAAGCGGCTAGGGTTGAGTGGTTTGGCGCCGCCGCAGCGCCCATCTCTAACCACAACGTCCATGTACCGGTGCAGGGCTACAGCCAAATCCAAGCTCGAAAAATCGCCGTGAACTGGTGGGACTACGTCCACACTGTCCACCGTTCCCACGATGCTATACGTCAACGCCGCAGAGCTGGGTGGTGGGCCCAAGAGCAAGCGAATCTGCGGGCTCGTGCTGAAGCTCACCGCCAGCCACCACTACCGGAAGAACTCCGTAAGCAAGGTAAAATCATCACCTTCAATTTGGACAACGGGTGGGGTTTTTCCCGGGAGGAGGGGGTATATGAAGAAATTTTTATATCCAGTCGGGACGTTGAGTCTCATCTTCCTAAGGGACACCCCGATCGTGACCTGTACCGAGGAGAAATCATTTCCTATGAGCGCCATGCTGGCTACAGGGGGTGGTTTGCTCTCCGGGTCCGTAAATGCGAATTGCATCCTTAAAAAGTAATCTTGCTTTATAACCTTGTTTTGAACTTTGAAAATGACTTTTCATGAACATTTCCCGTTTAATTGTGTGCCAGTAAGCGGTCCGGCGGTAAAACCTGGATGTTGCTAAAAGACTGTGACCCTGCCTGCCGGGTCCGCAATAGTTAACCGGTTTCGTTAACTAAAAATGTTTGAAACGTTATAAGAAAATGTGCCTCCCGGACGGGAAGAAAATTAAGCAGGCATGAATGTCGATAAATAAAAGTGTTTTACTTTCTTTTATGTTACAAAAATATAAAAATTTCTCTGTACTGTTCGGGTTTCGTGACACTTCGGGACAAGTGTAATTTCCCAAGGGGGAGTGTGGCGCCCCGCAATGAGTGCGTCACAGGAAGGTATTGCATCCCTGACTGAAGATGTAATATCTTCCATCTCTGTGATGAAATAGTTAAACCCAGAGCTCCATACACCACATGCATCACTCAGAGGTAGAAGTCCAATCAGGTCCTGGTGGGAGGAGTGTAAGGTGTAGTGTGCGGGGGAAATTAGGAAGAGCAAGTTAGTCTGTGAGGAAGGAAGGAAGAGAGGAGAGGCTGCACAGTGCCGTGCAGCCCTGAACAGACAACTTAACTGAGAAGGCAATTTAACCAGCAGGGCACCATCAAGCGGTGACCCAAACCGGGAAAACGGGCAACAACAGCAGCTAAGCTACGGGTAAAAGACACCCATGCCCAATCTAACCAGACACCGGTTCCGAGGCAAACGGACGTCCACCGCTGTTCTGCAAACCGGAGTGACGGAGTGGCTTCTTAGGAGCGTCTCACTAGAGCCCTAAACTAGCAGTCTTGCCGGCGAGGTACCTACATTGGGCCTAAGGACTCTTCCCTGGTTAACGTGACCAAGCTGAAGTCTGCTCAGTACCCGATCCGGCGCACTAAGGCAGCAAGGGAACCAGAATAGGACAGATAGGAAAGGAGGAACACCGTGGAGCTCTGGACAGAGACTATTCATCGCTGGGACCACCCAGTCCATTACCTAAAGACTGAATACCGTGTACCACACCTTGCTACAGTAAAGACCTGTTACAGAAAAGCATTGTGTCAGCGCATTTCTTCCAGAACTGTTGTTAGGTGGCGTCACGACAATCAAGAAACAACCCCCATCCTTTCATCCCTTTTGATCTGACCACGGGGCCCCACAGCCTCAGGTGCGGAACCGTGGCAAGTGCTGCATCGCCTGAGACCTGAGAACCTGGCAACGGTGAGTCACTAAGGGCGCAGGACTACTTGCCCGCATCAGTGGGACAATGGATGGAGCCATGTACCGTAAAAACCTTAGTTACAACCTCCTTCCTTCCACCAGGACATTTAAAATGGGTTGTGGCTGGGTCTTCCAGTATGACAATGACCCAAAACATACAGCCAAGGCAACAAAGAAGTGTCTCAAAAAGAAGCACATTAAGGTCATGGAGTGGCCTAGCCAGTGTCCAGACCTTAATACCTAGAAAACGTATGGAGGAAGCTGAAGCTCCGAGTTGCCAAACGACAGCCTCAAAATCGTAATGATTTAGAGATGACCTGCATAGAGGAGTGGACCAAAATTCCTCCTGACATGTGTGCAAACCTCATCATCACCTACAAAAAATGTGTGAAGGCTATGCTTGCCAAAAAGGGTTTTGCCACCAAGTTTTAAGTCTTGTTTACCTGAGGGATCAAATACTTATTTCTCTCTTCAAAATGCAAATACATTTATATAATTTAGACAATCTGAAATTCTGAATTTCATTTTTGATATTCTATCTCTCATTGATATTTAACCTACCCTTAAAATTATAGACTGTTCATGTCTTTGTCAGTGGGCAAACTTAGAAATCCAGCAAGGGTTCAAATAATTATTTCCTTCACTGTATTGAAGATCTGAAATTACATACCTCCCAAAATCCCCGATCCTGCGGTCCCATTGTACAAGGAGTTTGGCAGCTTTCTATGGCTTCAACTCAGTCTGTGTCCAGGCGACACAAATACACTTGAATATAGCAAAGGAGCAAGGAACCTTACACAGCATAAAGCAAGTCTGTCCCGCTCATTATGGAGATGGGCCTAAATTAGTTTTTTTTTTAGTCCCTTCTGGGTGGGATCACTCTGCGGAGGTATCTAACTTTGTGAGGGGCAATGTGGATGTATCATAATGTGTGTTTGGGTTTGTGGGGGGGCACTATAAGGGATACTGTGTTTGGGGCACTCTGATGGCATTATACTATGTATGGGGTGCTGTACAGAAATTATACTGTGTTTGGGGCACACTGAGGATATTATACTATTTATGGGGTGCTGTAGGGGAATTATACTGTGTTTAGGGCACTTTGGGGGCATTAAAGTATGTATAGAGTTCTGTAGGGGAATTATAATGTGTTCTGGCCAGCTTGAAGGCATTATGCTATGTATGGGGTGCTGAGGTGGAATCATACTGTGGAGAATTCTGATGGCATTATACTATGTATGGGATGTTGTAGAGGAATTATACTGTGTTTAGGGCACTCTGATGGCATTATACCATAGTTTGGTATAAGGCATTCTTAGGGCATTACACAGGGTGGGCCATTTATATGGATACACCTAAATAAAATGGGAATGGTTGGTGATATCAACTTCCTGTCTGTGGCACATTAGTATATGGGAGGGGAAAACTTTTCCAGATAGGTGATGACCATGGCGGCCATTTTGAAGTCAGCCATTTTGAATCCAATTTTATTTTTTTCAATGGGAAGAGGCTCATGTCACACATCAAACTTATTGAGAATTTCATAAGGAAAACAATGGTGTGCTTGGTTTTAACGTAACTTTATTCTTTCATGAGTTATTTACAAGTTCATGACTACTTCTAAAATCTGTGCAAAGTGCTGCCCATTGTGTTGGATTGTCAATGTAACCCTCTTCTCCCACTTTTGACACTGATAGAAACACCGCAGAAGAAATGCAGCACAGGCTTCCAGTAACTGTTGTTTCAGATGCTGCACATCTCGTATCTTCACATCATAGACAAAACTGTTGGAACACACCATCCTACATGATTCAGCTATCCAGCTATCAGTGGCCTGGAGGTTTCCATTGATGAGGAATGGTCCCACTATCTTTGTACCCCATATACCACACCATACCATCAATTTTTGTGTTCCCACAGTCTTGGAGGGATCTATCCACTGTGGGTTAGTGTCAGACCAATAGCGGTGGTTTTGTTTACTTCACCACTCATCTAAAGGCAATTGTCTATGCTGTAAAGATACGAGATGTGCAAAAGGGCCGACTTCAAAATGGCCGCCATGATCACCACCTATCTGGAAAAGTTTTCCCCCTCCATATACTAATGTGCCACAAACAGGAAGTTGATATCACCAAGAATTCCCATTTTATTTAGGTGCATCCACATAAATGGCCTACCCTATACTATTTAAGGTGTACTATATAGGAATTATACTGTGTGTGGGCACTCTGACAGCATTATACTATGTTTGGGGTGCTGTAGGCCTGTCCGCTATTTTGTATTCCTTAGATAGTTGATGACAGTGATGGAGAGAGCAGTGACACTGACTCTTCCCTGATAGCGGGAATAGGGGGTTAGGATAACGTTGATGGTTACTGTTATATACTTATAGAAGTGATGTGTAAATAACGTTGTGTTCATCCTCTGTATATCTGTATTGCTGAATTTCGCATTGTAATATAACTGTTTACTTGCCATCACCTGTGCCATTCCCGGTCTCATACTCAAGGCATCATGTCTCAGTGTAAAATAAATTTCCGTTGTTCAGTTACCCCTGAGTCATCCTTGTCTGTGCTGTGTCATCCGCGTAACCTGTTTACACATAGAAAATCCTGATATTTCTGGGATTGCTGCTCTTCCACAGCGACAGCAGATTGGCTGGTTAAGCCATATTCACATGTTGCCAATTTGCCGTAGGTTTGGGATACAGATACAAGTAAGGGATCTTTCACATCAGCGTTTTTGCTGATTCGCGGTAGATCCGCAGCTTTGCCACATCTGCTATGTAATGGCCAACTTGCGGCAAGTCCCATTCATTCTCTACGGGACTTGCGGTCAGGTGCGTCAAGTGTGGTTTTGCTGGATCCGGCAAATCTGGCACTTGCAACCGTTGTTGTTTTTTTCCTTTGCTGCAAGTGCCGGATTTGCCGGATCCAGCCAAATCGCACTTGACGCACCTGACCGCAAGTCCCATAGAGCATGAATGGGACTTCCCAGATTGGTGCCGCAAGTCAGCCGTTCCGCGGCAGATGTGACAAAGCTGCCGGATCTGCCGGGATCGGGCAGAAACACTGATGTGAAAGCTGCCTAAGCTGGTTTTTCAAAATGCAATTTACACTTTGCTGAAAAACATCATCATGACAATTATAGTATGATGAAATATGAAATCTGCAGCATGTTCGTTCTGATGCGGATTTTCTTTGAAGGTTTCACCAGGCCGATGCTATTCTGCAATTTGTGATCATGAGTTCATGATTCCAAATTTTGTAGTAAAACCTCATACCATGAAATGGTTAAGTCACATTTTGCTCAGTATGTTGATGGTTTGACGGTTGTATGAAATATTACCAGCATCAAAGAAAACTCATTGTGTAGAGTTTGTATACAGTTTTCCTTCTCGTTGAAGGGAGATATCTCCTGGGAGTTAGAGAGATATGTAATATATCCTCCCATCACTATATACATCTCCAGCCTTTCATATCAGGCTCAGTGTATGTTATCCAGACCAGTTCATGATGACGAGGTCACTGGTATTACTGTGGGGGCTATGGATTCTGAACCACACAGGTAAGCTGCATGTGATATAGATTGTCCAGATATCCTATACACCATCTGCCAAATCCCTGTAGTCTGAAAATGTGGTGAAACTACTACTCCTGGCAGGCAGACGTGAAATATGATAGGAGATGTAGTTTCAACACCAACAGTGAGCCACAGGCTGCAGAACATCAACGGTTCTAATTCTACAGGATGGAATGTTGGTGTTCCATATTCGGTGTTAATTTTTACATATGGCACATACAAGTGCACCTCAATGAATTAGAATATCATCAAAAAATGTATTTATTTCAGCAATTCAACACAAAAAGTGAAACATATATATTATATAGAGTCATTACACTCAGAGTGATCTATTTCAAGTGTTTATTTCTGTAAATGTTTATGATTATGACTTACAACCAATGAAAACCCAAAGGTCACTATCTCAGAAAATTAAAGTAGGGAGGATGAAGGGTCTAAGAGATAAAATATGACCTAAATATGTATCAGAGGCTTCACCTTGTGTGGTTGTGGAGTCACAACCACTATAAAAGCAGATCACGGCTGCTGCAGTCCCCAGCGTGGTTCATATAGAGTAGGGAGGATGAAGGGTTAAACACCGCGCTGTAGTATTCTACAAGACATTAAAGGGTGAATATAATATTGATTCATTAGTCAACATGTTTCAGTTCTCCCTGGCCCCTTCCTCAGGACAAATCAACATCATTTTGCCATGTTTCAGAGAACCCTTCATTCATCCTCTCTACTTTCATTTTCTAAGATAATGACCTTTGGGTTTTCATTGACTGTAAGCCATAATCATCAACATTAACAGAAGTAAAATTACTAAAAAGAATGAACTTTTGCATTATATTTTAATTCATTGAGATGCACCTGTGTGTAGAATAGTGATAAGAGAGCACTACTATGCTCGAGTGCTCAGTACTCAAAACGAGCAGGTTGGACACTCAAACGAGCTCAACTCTTGAACCGGGTATAATGGAAGTCAATGGGAAACTCAAGAATATACACTAACAATAATATTAATAATCATAATCTTTATTTATATAGTGCCAACATATTCCGCAGCGCTTCACAATACAGAAGATCATATTTAACAATCATAAGAAAGAGTTAACAGAAAATATGATACAATTAAAAAAAAATACAATACAAAGCATAATACAATAATTATGTTGAATCTGTTTGATTAAAGAAATTAAGACAACACAAAAAAGTTGACAGTAACAAAAACAAATAAACAAAGGTGACCAATTTCAATCAGTAATATAAATGATCTAATTCACCATTGGTGGCCTTGGACTCCCGTGTGTCCGTGATGAGACGGATCTCTGGTATTAGTCCTTATACATGGCCGTGTATAATAATCAGTCCATCATGTTAAGATAGATAGGCCACTAAGTCCATGTATCGCATTCCCTCGTATATAAAACACATGACAAATAAGCGGAGAAGTGGGGGTAGTGCTCAACCCCTATTAAATCGCATTTAGTATCTATACATGGAGACAAATTATTGAGGGTAAGTAGCTTTAAATAAAAAGCTAAATATAATTACAATGTATGTAACAATAACGGTCAAAACTAGAATATAAAAAATGAGAGTAAGTTAAGAAAGAACATATAGGGAGGGGAAGATGGGAGGGGGTAGTAGTGACTAGTCCCTTCACCATGTATGCTGAAGGGTTGGGGCCCAAAGAGAAAGCGGTCATCGGGGCCCGACGCCAGTCCTACGAAGCCTCCTCAATCAACCTTGATAATTCAGTAGTTTCTTTGAAAATTATCCAGGGTTGTCATATACGAATCAAGCGGGTATTGTCACCTTCCATTTCAGCCATCAATTCTTCCATACGGAATATGTCTGCGAATTCTGTCATCCATTCTGCCATAGTTGGTGGCTCTGCTGATCGCCAGTAGCGTGGAATAACCATCCTTGCTGCAGTGATACAGAATCGGAGGAGGCTACGTTTCTGAGTGGATATAGGTCCCGGGAGGATCGAGAAGATAGCTATCTGTGGGGAAGGGGAAACAAAGTCCACTGAAATTTTGTGAAAAGCCTTAAACACATTTCCCCAGAAGGTCCGTATAGCAGGGCACCATCTAGTCAATATCTTAAATTTTTTTCCCTGTGCGCTCCCAGCCGGAGAAAGTTTGTGTGTGAAAAGAAAGGCCCTATCAAGGTCTTCCGTAGAAAACACACAACCCATCTCCTCCTCCCATGCACGAATGTAACTCGGGGTCTCGTCTTTATCACCTGTGGTGAACTCTTTCTATAGAAGGGAGATCAGATGAGAAGGAGGGGTCTGCTGCAGAAGTAAGCATTCTAGTCGAGTCATGGCGAAATTGCCAGTCGAATAGTCGCATCAGTAAAGAGGCCTGGTGATATATTTGCAGATCAGGGAGGCCTGCTCCGCCCCTGGATTTTAGTGTAGTCAGGAGTGTATATTTCAGACGGGGTTTAGAGTTCTTCCAGATGAAGTGGATCGAGGCCGATCTAATGGTCTGGAAGAATGTTTTCAGTGGGTTGATCGGAACTGCCTGAAACAGGTATAAAAACCTCGGAAGTATGTCCATCTTGAAAGTATTCATTCTTCCAAACCATGAGACATTCTTCCGTCCATATTCCCGAAGGTGTTTCAGAGTTTTGTCTAAGAGGGGTATATAATTCAATTTGTAAAGGTCTGTCATGTCAGTTGGGACTTGGATGCCCAGGTATTGGATAGCTCCAGATTGCCATCGGAAACTCATGGATATATTGAGAGCTTCAGTTTTGTGTTAGTTTATTTTAAAGTTACTGACCTCTCCAGGGGCGGACCCAGACTGTAGTGGGCCCCAGTGCAAGAAATTTTTTGGGGGCCCCCCCGCCCCTCATAGTGGCAACAAAGTAATGTAAACATATAGATTGTAATATTTATTTACAACGCAACCCTCAAAGAGCCCTGCATAAAGTATAAAGGCTTCCTCACACCCCTCCAAATATTATCATGCCCCCACAGAGCCCTCCAGATATATTAAAATGGCTTCCATATTATATAATTGGCTATATATATTTTAATACATCATCCATAGTCCTCCATATATTATAATGCATTCCACGACCCTCCATATATTATAATACACCTGCATAGCCCTCCATATAGTATAAGGCAGTCCCATAGTCCTCCATATAGTATAATGGGCCCTCATATTCCTCCATATAGTATATTGCACCCCATACTCCTCCTATGTTATATTGCACATTACATAGTCTCCCATCACTGTATTCACGGGTTAAAAAAAAAAAAGTAAATACTCACCTCTCTTCTTGCTGCTCCGCTCTGCACGTATCAGCACAGTGGCACTCAGTGATGACATCATCGTGCCCCACCATGCTGAGCTGCAAAAAGCAGACAGCTCAGCCAGGACTCGAGTGAAGAATGCTGCCAGCAGAGGCAGCCGGGACTATAGGAACGGGAGCGGCATCCGCGGGGAACTACCACTGGCGCACACACACCTTGTACGCACGTGGCTCCGCTCCAAATGCCTTGTAGACACGCGGCTCCGCTCCACATGCCCTGCGCACACGCCTCCGCTCCGTACACATGCGGCTCCTCTACAGGACGCCCCAGCATATGCGGCTCCACTCCATCCACCTTATGCACACGCGGCTTTACTCCATATGTCCTGCACATGTGGCCCTGCCTCATACTCACGCGGCTCTGCACACACGTGGCTCCGCTCCGTACACCTCGTACATACTCGGCTCTGCTCCATACACCTCATACACTCGGCTCTGCTCCGTACACCTCGTACACATGCGGCTCCGCTCCGTACACCTCGTACACACTCGGCTCCGCTCCGTACACACTCAGCTCCGCTACGTACACACTCGGCTCCGCTACGTACACACTCGGCTCTGTTCCATACACCTCGTACACACTCGGCTCCGCTCCGTACACACTCGGCTCCGCTACGTACACACTCGGCTCTGTTCCGTACACCTCGTACACACTTGGCTCCGCTACGTACACACTCGGCTCTGCTCCGTACACACTCGGCTCCGCTACGTACACACTCGGCTCCGGTACGTACACCTCGTACACACTCGGCTCCGCTACGTACACACTCGGCTCCGCTACGTACACACTCGGCTCTGTTCCGTACACCTCGTACACACTCGGCTCTGCTCCGTACACCTCGTACACATGCGTCTCCGCTCCGTACACCTCGTACACACTCGGCTCCGCTCCGTACACACTCAGCTCCGCTACGTACACACTCGGCTCCGCTACGTACACACTCGGCTCTGTTCCGTACACCTAGTACACACTCGGCTCCGCTCCGTACACACTCGGCTCTGCTACGTACACACTCGGCTCTGTTCCGTACACCTCGTACACACTCGGCTCCGCTACGTACACACTCGGCTCTGCTCCGTACACACTTGGCTCCGCTACGTACACACTCGGCTCCGGTACATACACCTCGTACACACTCGGCTCCGCTACGTACACACTCGGCTCTGTTCCGTACACCTCGTACACACTCGGCTCCGCTCCGTACACACTCGGCTCCGCTACGTACACACTCGGCTCTGTTCCGTACACCTCGTACACACTCGGCTCCGCTACGTACACACTCGGCTCTGCTCCGTACACACTCGGCTCCGCAACGTACACACTCGGCTCTGTTCCGTACACCTCGTACACACTCGGCTCCACTACGTACACCTCGTACACACTCGGCTCCGCTACGTACACACTCTGCTCCGCTACGTACACACTCTGCTCCGCTACGTACACACTCGGCTCTGCTCCGTACATCTTGTACACACTCGGCTCCGCTCCGTACACCACGTATACACTCTGAACTCCGCTCCATACACCTCATACACACTCGGCTCTGCTACATCCACACTGTAAATCCCTCCTGACATAAACTTCATCTCATCCAGCACCATGACAACCAGCACAGCAGAGTCCTGCATACACTGAGGAGCTGATCATGTGACCACTGACTCCTCCCCTCAATGTGACATCATCACAGGTCCTGTAAAAGCATAAAAGCAGTGTACAGAGCAGCAAACCCCCCCTTCCCTGGTCTGTCCTCTGCCTGTGCCCTGTCTTTGGTCCCTTTCCTTGTACCTGGGTCCTTGTCCTTGTCCCCTCATCTGCTGCTGCTGCTGATGATGCTGAACAGCCATCAGCCATGTGGAGAGAATTTCAGAGGCCCGCGCGCATTGCCAGGATTGGTTGAGTGAGGTCCTCCCCACAGTGCAGGAGAGGTCACATGACTCACTCTCTGCACTGTGATTGGGGCTCTGTCCTCGCTCCTGAGCTGCTGTGAGGGGGCGTGGCCGGCAGCTAGAAGAGGCGTGGCCGGCAGCATGTCGGCTTATTCTCCGTGCCTTGAGGGGGGGCCCCCTAGCCTGTCGGGGCCCTGGTGCCGCTGCACCAGCGGCACCACGGTAGGTCCGCCCCTGGACCTCTCCGTATTTTGCAAATTCAGACAATAATGATGAGAGGGTAATGTGTGGTTGGGATATGTACAGGAGGAGGTCATTGGCGTATAGAAAGGCTTTGAAATGAGTGCAGTTTACTGTCAGACCATGTACACTGGGGTTCTTCCTAATAGCCACGGGCAACTGTTCAATAACCATTGTGTATAGAAGAGATGATAAAGGGCAGCCCTGTCTCGTACCATTACCTATGGTTATAGGATCTGACACTACTCCATTGATTCTAACCCTTGCAGAAGGGCCAGAATATAAGGCCACGATCCTATGAAGGCAGCGGTGCCCCCAAGCCTATCTGTCTAAGTGCCGAAAAGAAAACATGAAGCCCCAGTGTACACGGTCGAAGGCTTTCTCCGCGTCCATTGATAATAATGCCAATAGTTTGCGCTTTGACTTTGCGTGTGCCCCTAATATTAAAGTTTTACCTATACCATCTCTCGCCTCTCTCCCCTATGTAAATCCCACTTGGTCGGAATGGATAACCAAGGGTAGAAGGGGTGCTAATCTGTTGGCAAGAATCTTCGCGTAAAGCTTTACATCAATGTTGATAAGGGATATCGGGCAATAATTAGTTACCACTGAAAGATCTTATAATACAAGAATTAGAGCAAAATAATGACAGCCCTGCTCATAAGAGCTTACAATCTAACAATGAAGTGTGGGTGATAAAGTACAGGCGCTTATTTACATTGATGGTATAGTCAACTTGAGGGGATGGGGAACAGTTAGGAGCAGGATAAGCGGCCACTAAACATTATGTGTGATCCACTTGAGACTGGTGGAGCGGATAGGCTATGTCTAGATGACTTTGACTACGGATCATGATAGACTGCCCTAAAAAGATGTGCTTTTAGGGATTGCCTGAAACTATGTAAGTTGTGGATACACCTAATTTCTTATGGTAGAGCATTCCAGAGAATTGGTGCAGTTCGGGAGAAGTCTTGGAGCCAGGAGTGGGAGGTTCAGATTAATGCAGAAGTGAGTCTAAAGTCACTTCCAGAGCGAAGAGAACGGGTGGGGTGATAGACAGAGATGAGGGAGGAGATGTAGGGTGGTGCTGCACTGTGAAGTGCTTTGTGGGTGAGAACAAGCAGTTTGAGTTTGATCCTATAGTGTATAGGCAGACAGTGCAGTCATTGGCATAGAGCAGAGGCATCCGAGTATCGGTTAGCTAGATAGGTGATCCTGGCTGCTGCATTAAGGATGGACTGGAGTGGGGAGAGTCTAGAGCAGGGGAGGCCAATTTAAAAGAGAATTACAATAGTCAAGGCGGGAATGAATCAAGGTCACAGTGAGGGTTTTTGTGGTTTCCAAGGGGAGAAAGGAGCGAATTCTAGAGATGTTCTTGAGGTGCAAGCGGCAAGAGCGGGCAAGAGATTGTATATATGGGGTGAAGGAAAGATCTGAGTCAAACATAACACCCAGACAGCGAGCCTGCTGACTAGGAGTTATTGTGGTGCCACACACTGAGAGAGAGATGTCATATTTAGGGAGGTTAGTGGAGGGCGGGAGCAAAAGAAGTTCAGTTTTGGAGACGTTGAGTTTCAGATAGAGAGCGGACATGATATTAATAACTGCCATTAGACTGTCATTGGTGTTCTTTATTAGAGCGGGAATAAGGTCAGGGGAAGAAGTGTATAGATGTGCGTCATCAGCATAAAGATGGCACTGAAAGCCAAATCTGCTGATGGTCTGTCCAATCGGGGCTGTGTAGAGAGAGAAGAGAAGAGGTCCAAGGGCTGAACCCTGAGGGACTCCAATAGTGAGAGGAAGAGGGGAGGAAGTGGAGCCAGCAAATGATACACTGAAAGAGCGGTCAGAAAGATAGGAAGAGAACCAGGAGAGAGTGGTGTCCTTGATGCCGATGGAGTGCAGCATGGAGAGTAGGAGATGGTGGTCAACAATGTCAAAGGCTGCAGAGAGATCAAGAAGGATAAGCAGAGAGTGGTGACCTTTACGTTTTGCCGTCAGAAGGTCATTGGTCACCTTGGTGAGAGCAGTTTCTGTAGAATGTAGGGGGCGGAAACCAGACTGTAATGGGTCTAGAAGAGAGTGAGTGGAGAGGTAATGAGTGAGGCAGGAGTAGACCAGGTGCTCCAGGAGTTTAGAGATGAAGGGGAGATTGGAGACTGGTCTGTAGTTATTTGTGTAGGATGGGTCAAGAAACTTTTTCTTTAATAATGGAGTAATGATTGAAGGAGGCGGGGAAGATGCCAGAAGAGAGGGAGAGATTGAAGATTTTGGCTAGGTGTGGGGTGACCACCGGAGAGAGATACTGGAGTAGGTGTGAGGGAATGGGGTCAGCAGTGCATGTGGTGGGACGAGAGGAAGCGAGGAGCCTGGAGACTTCTTCTTCTGTGACTTGTTCAAAAGTGGAGAGTGAACCGGAGGAAATGTGGGGAGAGGTAGGGGTAACAGCAATTTGAGGTTGGGAGTTGATTTCCTGACGGATGTTTTCTATTTTCTTTGTGAAGTAAGAAGTCAGGTCATCAGCACAGATGTCAGTGATAGGGACCTGCACTTTAGGACTGAGGAGAGAATGAAAGGTGTCAAAGAGTTTTTGTGGGTTGTTGGATAATGAGGACATCAGGGTGGTGAAGTAAGTTTGTTTGGCGAGGTGAAGGGCAGAGTTGTAAGTTCTCAGCATGAATTTATAGTGAATGAAGTTTTCTGGTGTGCGAGTTTTCCTCCATAGGCGTTCAGCACTCCTAGAGCATCGCTGGAGGAATCGAGTTTGTGATATCAGCCATGGCTGTTTCACTCTGTGTTTGGAGGTTCGGAGGGTGAGGGGCGCTACTTGGTCCAGGGAGCTTCTGAGAGACTCATTTAAGTAGTTTACTGCCAGATCGGGACAGGAAAATGAGGAGATTGGGGATAGTGATGAGTGTAGAGATGTAAATATATAATATATATATAGTAGTGTCGCGGCAGATATCTATTGTTGTTGTAAGTATGATTATTTTCTGCCAGCACCTACGTATACGGTTGATGCCAGTCTTATATATTTACATATTGTCCTTTTTTTGACTGAGCTCCCATTATATATATTTATTTCCCCTTCCCTCCTTTCATAGACTGGTAACCACTCATGGACTCCAGTGTGAGGTCCTAGCACACACCTGTTTTTAATTACACCTTTAGACATATAAGCCCACACAGATTCCACCAGCTCACCATTTCACTAGGGCATAGTGTCAGGACCTGGCAGTGGAGGCCCCTTGAAGTGGGTGCCAGGCTTCATCCTCAGTGGCCGCTGATGAGACCAAGACCTCTGTTTTCAACTATAGCACAGGGCAGTTTTCTGCATTACACATTTTCACATGGCAGTTTGATCTTCTCTTTTCAGTGCCGCTCATTAATTTGAATTTTTCATATATATATATATATAGTAGTGTCGCGGCAGATATCTATTGTTGTTGTAAGTATGATTATTTTCTGCCAGCACCTACGTATACGGTTGATGCCAGTCTTATATATTTACATATTGTCCTTTTTTTGACTGAGCTCCCATTATATATATTTATTTCCCCTTCCCTCCTTTCATAGACTGGTAGTCTTCCTCAGGTGGAAGACTGCTGTGTCAGTGGAAACACGTTGTGGCTGTGAAGGAGAATAATATAAAGCTAAGTTTTATCTATAATTCACCCTGCCTGCCTTTCCTGAGCGCTCCACAGACTGCTTTGCATTAATCATATATTGTACAGTGCTAATCACTGAGCCACCCTACGGTGCTAACCACTGAGCCACCCTGCAGTGCTAACCACTGAGCCACCATACAGCGCTAATCACTGAGCCACCATACAGTGTTAACCACTGAGCCACCATACAGTGCTAACCACTGAGCCACCGAATGAGCCCTAATTGTTTTTCATATTGCACATCACCACTTTTGTGCATCACTTTTTATGCCCATTGTTCTGTTAAGGCCACGTCATACGTAATGATATCATTGCCGATATCATTCAAAAGTCACGTGTTCTGTGATGCTTGAACGATGTCGAAATCACATAGTTGCGTGTGACACTACAAACGATGAACGATCAGTCGGCTGATCGTTCATTGTTTGATTTGAGGACAGGACCTCAAATCTATCGTTGGTCGTTGGTACCCACTGTGTACCTTGTATACCAGCCGGTGAGCAGAGAAGGCTGCTAACCAAGGTATACATTGGGTATCTAGGCAGCGCGTGCTTCCTAGATACCCGCAGTTTACCTTGGAGACCAGCCTGCTCCCGCTTACCGCAGCCTGGCAGCGGGAGCAAGACATCGTGGTAACGATATTTAAATCATTTCCACGATGTCGCTGGTCCTCTGATCACTGGTGAGTCTGCCTATGTGACAGCTCACCAGCGATCTGAACGATTATGTTAGCGATCGCGCGTGCATGTGATCGCTAACAAAATCGTTCATCAGATTGATGCGTGTGACGGCACCTTTACTTGTGTGTCACTCTATATTTGAGTCTTATTATCATTAATATCCAAATTCCTAATTTGAACTTGTTCTTGCTTAACAGTATCCAGCAGCCCTACCGTCCAAGATGGTGAGTAATTTCTGCTTAAAAGCTTATTCTGACTTTAACCAGGTATGACATGTCCATTAGATTGCTGTGTGGCACAGGTGTAGTTAGTATCTTGGGCTTCAGCTCAGTGGAAAGCAGGATGGGGAGTCGGGGGCAAATCAACTAATTTGGTCCCTAATCCAGGTAACCATGGTAACGGCTATGGTGCAACACCCCAACTGTGGGTATAGGGGAACCTCAGCAAATGACAGCTCCGACAGTAAAATAAAACTATCATCGATATTACCACCATATGGTGACTATATTTTATCATCAGCTTCCAACACAGTACTGTTTTACTCTTGTCTTATCTCACTATAAATAAAATAAGTTTTATGTGCTATTGAAAGCAGCTATTGGTCCACTGTGTTGTGTTCTCCTTGTTTGATTAAATGTTTGTATTTGAGCCGCTGAGCAAAACTGGACATGGTCCAGGAGCTCTATAATATACGCCATATGGAATTTTTGTATATATAGTGGTAGATACCAGCTCTGCAGAACAAATAATAGATTACAGTACAATTATATATAGGGACTTACCTTTGACATTCTTTCTTATGGAGTTTTTCACTTTTCCCATCTTTTCCATCTGACCCAGACCGACATGACAACTTCTCCAGCCACAGCTCATCTACACAGATTGCAACAAAAACACATTTGGTTCTTCATATTTGCAGCACTGTCCCTATCCATTCCTAATCTGGACAAACCCCTCATCCTGCTGATACCTCAATGCTGAGCCACTGCTGACGTATGTGTCCCAATAACTACTGTGTGGTACAAAAACAGTGCTCCTCTTACTGCCTGATATAAGAATGCCATCACTGTGCCCCCCCATAATAATGCCACCACTGCGCCCCCACATAATGATGCCAACACTGTGCCCCCTACATAATAATGCCACCACTGTGCCCCCTACATAATTATACCACCACTATGCCTCCCACATAATAATGCTGCAACTGTGCCCCCTACATAATAATGCCACTAATGTGCCCCCAACATAATAATTCCACTACTGCGCCCCCTACATAATAATATCACCACTGTGCTTCCCACATATTGCCATCACTGTACCCCCACATAATAATGCTGTTATTGTGCCCTCCACATAATGATACCACCACTGTGCCTCCCACATAATAATGCCACCACTGTGCCCCCTACATAATAATACTACTACTGTGCCCCCACATAATACCACCACCGTGCCCCCCACATAATAATACCACCACTGTGCCTCCTATATAATAATGCCACTACTGTGCCCCCACATAATAATACCACCACTGTGCCCCTACATAATAATGTCACCACTGTGCACCCCACATAATAATACCACCACTGTGCCCCCTATATAATTTCACCACTGTGCCCCCTACATAATATTACCACCACTGTGCCCCTACATAATAATCTCAGAAATTGCCCTTCTGGACCCCTAAAATCCAGATTTGCTCCCCGAAAACCACTGTGCCTCCTACAAAATAATGCCACCACTATGCCCCCCACATAATAATGCCACCACTGTGCCCCCCACATAATAATACCACCACTGTGCCCCCTACATAATAATTCCACCACTGTGCCCACTACATAATACTACTACTGTGTCCCCCACATAATAATACCACCACTATGCCTCCCTCATAATAATGCCACCGCTGTGCCCCCTACATAATAATTAGTGATGAGCGAGCACTAAAATGCTCGGGTGCTCGAGTCGAGCATCTCGAGAGCCCGATGTAAGTTAATTAGTGACACGCTCCGCCCACAGACTTCCGGCTATAAAATGAGTGTTTCTGGGAAAGGGCGGGAGGGTGGGCTTTTTTAAATCGTCGCAGCATACAACACCTTGCTGTGCCCCCCAGAGGGACCCTAACAATCAATCTGCTCTCTGTGAGGTGCCAGCTCACTGTGTGCACTGAAGGGAGCTGTGTATTTGTGTCAGAGCGATAATTATTAGTGAAGAGTCCGAGCATCTCAGCGGTACTCGGTACTCACCGAGTATCCCGAGTACCGGGATACTCGTGCGAGTAGCGAGTAGCGCAGAGCATGCTCGCTCATCACTAATAATAATACCACCACTGAGCTCCCACATAATAATACCACCACTGTGCCTCCTATATAATGCCATCACTGTGCCCCCCACATAATAAAGCTACCACTGTGCCCCCACATAATGATGCCACCACTGTGACCCCCACATAATAATACCATGACTGTGTCCCCCACATATTACCACAACTGTGCCCCCACATAGTGATGCCAACCATGTAGCCCAGATAATATTACCACCACTGTGCCCCCTACATAATAATACCACCATTGTGCCTCCTACATAATGCCACCACTGTATCCCCTACATAATAATGCCAACACTGTGCCCCCTACATAATTATACCACCACTATGCCTCCCACATAATAATGCCACAACTGTGCCCCCTACATAATAATGTCACAACTGTGCCCCTACATAATAATGCCACCACTGTGCCCCCCACATAATAATGCCACCACTGTGCCTCCCACATAATAATGCCACAACTGTACCCCCTACATAATATTGCCACCACTGTACCCCCCACATAATAATGCCACCACTGTGCCCCCTACATAATAATGCCACCACTGTGCCCCCTACATAATTATACCACCTCTATGCCTCCCACATAATAATGCCACAACTGTGCCTCCCACATAATAATGCCACAACTGTGCCCCCTACAGAATAATGCCACCACTGTGCCCCCTACATAATGCCACCACTGTGCCTCCTATATAATAATGCCACCACTGTGCCCCACATAATGACACCACTGTGCCCCCTACAGAATAATGCGACCACTGTGCCCTCTACATATTGCCACCACTGTGCCTCCTATATAATAATGCCACCACTGTGCCCCCACATAATAATGACACCACTGATCCCCCCACATAATACCACCACTGTGCCCCTACATAATAATGCCACCACTGTGCCTCCACATAATAATGACACCACTGATCCCCCCACATAATACCACCACTGTGCCCCCTACATAATAATGCCGCCACTGTGCCTCCCACATAATAATACCACCACTATGTCCCTTATATAGCAATAATGCCACCACTGTGTCCCTTATATAGTGATACAGCGATTTGAAGAAAGAGACAGCACTCACCGGTAGACCCGTAGAAGCAACATCATTTGCGAAACGGCGTCGTTGTCCACCGGCCCTCCGTGGTCACCTCCCTGCACCCTGTCTATCCTTGAAAATCTGGATTAAAAGACCACCCTGCACATACCGGTGAGTGCTGTCTCTTTCTTCAAATCGCTGTATAACGTCCTGGTGCTTTGGATGTGCACCGCCGGAGGGGAACCCGCCAGGGATAAAATCCCGGAACATGATTGTTGATACCGCTTAGTGCCCTGAATTTTCTTTTTTCTGGATTGACCTTATATAGTAATAATGCCTCCTTTCTGCTCTCTAGATGGTAAAATTGCCCCCTAGAAAATATTAGTGTCCTAGAAAGCAGTGTCCATATTTTGCCCCTAGAGAGTAATAAATAATGCCACATGTGCGCCTTTCACAGTTACCGGGGCAGGCATTAGGGTGGAGAAAACTGGGAAAATATATTAGTCCCCAGTCTTTGGGGCTCCCAACATCCACAGCAGGAGCTACACTGATGATAATAGAATTACCGTATCAGTGTAGCTTCGGATGTGCAGATTGCTTGCGGACCCTTGATGACATCACGATCATGTGAGTTGTTATGTGACTGTGATTTCACCACAGGTTTTAGAGTATAAGACCTGTGGTGAAATCACAGTCACATAACAACTCACATGATCGTGATGTCATCAAGGGTCTGCAAGCAATCTGCACATCCGAAGCTACTCTGTGGGACTTTAAGTCTTTGGTGACATCACGATCCTGTAACCGGTCATGATACTGTGATGTCACTGCAAGTCCTGGACTCTACAGGATTTGGAAGAGCTGAGGAGATGGACTGGTGGTAAGTCCTGTGTGTATGTACAAATCTCGGATGTACAAATAGGAGTTGATAGGTGTAAACCTCTCGGGAATTGCTCAATGAATGAGCACACACCAATTTAATTAACAGTGGCAGTAGCTCTCTCTTAACGAGAGGTGACCATGCCCTCTGCGCCCCCGGTAGCTATGCCACTGCTGTGTCCTATAGCCTTTTCCTTCACCCTTCTCCAAAATTAAGTTTGCTGTCCTAGCCCTGTATTGATGGAAAAGTGTGAAAGCCACAAGCCCAATCTAACGTGTTTAATTTGTTGACATCGTTTAACTAATTATTTGTAGTTTACTGTTTTACATACAGTACCGTGCAAATGTTTTAGGCAGGTGTGAAAAAATGCGTCTAAGTAAGAATGCTTTGCCTTCATATGACTCACCAGGAACGGCGGGTGCCTCTCTGGATGGGAGCGCGTCAGCTGCTTTTGCCTCTATGGTGCTGATGCACTCCTGTTCATAGAGGTGGCGGCCATTCCAGGTGAGTTATGCGAGATGCATGCTAGTGTCTCGCATGCATCTCGCATAAGTGTGTCTCTGTCCTTAGAAGGAATACGGCAGTGAGATTATTCCAAACATCTTGGAGAACTAACCATAGATCTTATGCGGATATAGGCGTGTTCAAATCTCTTCATATAATTCACAAAGACTTAAAGATGTGGAGATCAGGACTTTCTGGGGCTGTATCATCACTTCCAGGATTCCATATTTTTCTTTACATTGACCCTGTTGGAGCTTCTTGTCTTGGCTGGGTCCTGTGTAGCTCAGTCCCAATGGTTGCTGCCAGTTTTGAGTTGATGGGACTACTGGACATCTTCTAGTTCAAAAAGAAGCAAGCATGTTGCGTCTTCCATGTTTAATGTCCTCAAAGTAGCCCACTTTGTTGGTGTCCTCATTCCTGAGAAATACAGGCAGATCTTCAGGCATCCATGTCTGGCAGGGTATCAGATGAGCACTCAAGTACCGAAATGTAAGAAGCAAATAATAATAATCTATCATTGACTAAAAGAGAAATACTAAACTGAAAAGTTCAGAATTTCCCAACAAGTCTTGTTCATGTGATTCCCTCTATCCTGACTACAGCTCCAGTGGCGCTGCGCCTGGCACAGGGGGAGCATGCCTGCGCTGGTCGTGTGGAGCTATACCACAGAGAAGCATGGGCCACGGTATGTGACGATGGTTGGAACAGAATCAATGCTGAAGTAGTTTGCCGGCAGGCTGGATGTGGCAGCCCCATCCAGTCCCTTGCTAGATATGGACGAGGCAGTGGAAATATCATCCTGGATGATGTGAGATGTGCTGGAACTGAGCAGACGTTGTGGCAGTGCTTGCATAATGGGTGGTACATACATGACTGTGACCCTCTGGAAAACGTAGGAGTCGAATGCTCAGGTACTTGTACTCTTTATCTTACTCTATGTATATAAATTTTAATATATCATATATGTTTTATATTGTTAATAAAGATGTATATTTTTTACTGAGTCTACATTGCACCATTCTTTTGAATCTTTGTTGCTGCTCCTCTCCATTTTTTATAAATGGACCCTTCTTCCCTGTATATAAATCTAGTCCATTTATCCAACTTGGTTGTGGTCCTCAAGAAGCCTCCCTTAGAGAAGAATTAAGAAAAGACCCACTTGGCTAAGAAGGTAGTGTGGCGCCCCTGCGGGTCCAGTTGCCACAGTGGTAGTGCATCCATATTAGGGTGTAGTATCCCACTTACTGGTAAGGGGGGTACAGACCGGTACCAGGACACCCAGATCACACTAGGAACCATTGTAGTGGGGTTGGGTGGTGAAGGAATTAGTTAGAGGGAGCACCTGGGGAGCAGTGAGGTCAGGAAGAACACACGTAGATGACGTGGGACATGTGATAAGGGCGATATAAAAAGAGCGAGAAACATCTAGAACATAGGAGACAACAGTGAGTAGAAGAGACAGTTGAACAGAAGGAGAGAGTGACAGCTGTGGAGAGGTGGTAGAACAGCTGAGGAAAGGGCATTGAACACCAAGGTCAAGTTGGAGGGCAGCTAGAGAATATATGCCTGGTAAGTGTCTAGAGGACTGAAGCAAGTGGGAGCTTGTCCTACAGCCGAACCTTAGAGCAGAACATCACCACAGTGGCTCCAGGAGGAAGAGAGGGTTTCAGAGGAACAGGAGGTGAGCAATCCACCTCTGGGTCTCATATCCATTGTCAAGCACAGGCAAGTGGAGGGACTAGGCCACAAGGGGCACCGGGAACTTAAAAGACTGGTTGAGAAGACCAGGTTTAGCTAGTAACCCGGAGGCTGTGCCACTTTCAAGGTGACCCGGTCAACAAACACGCACATCTGCTGAAAAAGTGGCAACCATAGGGCTGAGGGGAGACACTGCAGGTGAACCTCTCAGAGAAGCCCACAGTCACTGGCTCAGAGCTCTGTGTGGTGAGGCGCAAGGCAAGATGGGAGAGGCAAGTGCTATGTGAGATGACCTGGAAAGAACAGAGAAGGGGTGCCGGTTATGTACTGTCCTACTACCAGTGAGTGTCTGGATCCCTGCCTCTGAGAACCCAGTGCTCAGCGGGCTGCTGCACAAAGACTGTGAGTAAAAGAACTAAAGACTGCAGCCCACTGTGTCTGTGAGCTTTCTTATGCGTCAAAAGCACCCGAAACACAACTACCAACTTACTCATTATCTTTGGCCACCACATGGGTCAGCCCTACCCGTAGAGGGATTAAGAACATTGCTGCCTTCTAATCATCAGCCCCTAGGAAGACTGTTGAGCAGCAGCCGCTACCTGCAGGTGGTGTCACGTATAAATTAACAAGTATCCCCAGATCCATTAAAAAATTCACTGGCGAATCCCGAATGTATATATAAAATCTTCAATCTTTATTTCTCCATTAAAAATCAGATAGATCAGGGGTACATCTCATACTCATTTCTGGCATAAATGCCCTTACTCATCGAGATACAAGTCCCTACTGATACATGGTTTAAAAACATTTTGTAACCAATCACTGATGGTATAACACACCTGTGTATAATCAATTACATCTGAAGACACATTCTTTTTGCAATCACAAGAATTTCACAATCTAAAGGTACCGTCACACACAGCAATATTGCTAGCAAGTTCACTGGCAATTTGCTGGTTGCAGTGAAATCATGGACACATTGTTCGATTTGTACACGGCAACAAAATAGAACAATGTGTCCATGATTTCACTGCAACCAGCAAATTACCAGTGAAATTGCCTAGCAATATTGCTGTGTGTGACGCTACCTGACGATGATACAAATCAATACAGATACAAAGTATCACTCCTATAGTTTATACGATTTGGATGTTTAGTGTCTAATTTTATTATTCAGAACAGTTCACGTAGGAGGAGGTGTTTACTTAGGCTGGCTTCACACCGCAGTTTTTTTGTGTCCGGGGCTGTCCGGTGTGAACCTGACAGCCCCGGACCCAATTTTGGACATAATGTAGCCCTATGGTGCCGGATAGGGCCGGATGGCAGCTATTTGCCCTCCGGTTTTGTCCCTGTCCGGCAGCATCAGGCTGCTTTCGATTTTTGCCCCGGACACAAAATCGGAGCTTGCAGCATTTTTGTGTCCGCGGCAAAAAGTTTATCAAAATCAGATCATCCCGGATCCTTCCAGATCCGGCACGATCCGGCACCCTTTAACATGGGAGTCTATGGGCGCTGGATCTTGCCGGATCGAACAGAAAATCGGATTCGGCTACTGGAGTCTGGGTGCTGAACTTCAACCCCTGGATAGCTCCCGGTTGAGATTTCAGAACCTTGGCCAGCTCCCTGGTAGCCATGATTTTGAAATTTCAGTCCTGAATCCGGCAGAAAACACGACTGGGGCATATTTGCCATCCGGTTCTGTTCTGTCCAGAGCTGTCAGGCTTGTATCCGGTGCTTCCTGCAAAACACCAGACACAGCCTGACAGCTCCAAAACCGTGGTGTGAAGCCGGCCTTACAAAATGTTTACCAGCACCTTAATAATGGATTCAGGATTCCCTTTCACTACAATGAACTAGAAATGCCAACATCTGAAAAATAAGGAAATCCTTTAGTTTGTGTTATGTTTTCTGCTTTTGCTTATTAACTGTTGTATTTTTATATTTTATTTAAAGCAAATTCCAGTTTTCCTGCACATCAACATCAAAGTGAGTACTCAATTGTTGATTAGTTATTAATGATGAGCGAGCTCTACCATGCTCGGGTGCTCGGTACTTGTAGTGAGCAGTTGATGCTTGGATGGGCACAACTCAACTACCCGAGTGTTATTAATGGCAGTCAATTGGGAACTAGAACAATTTTTGGGGAATTCTTCCAGAAAAATGTTCAAGTTCCACATTGACTGCTATTATACTCTGTTCTCGAATTGCTCCCATCTCAGTATCCAACTGCTCGTTACAAGTACCGAGCACCCGAGCATGGTAGAACTCGCTCATCACTAATTATTATATAATTCTAAACAATTCATTGGTGGGACTAGGTTTTATACATGCTATGTTGTAATTCGGGTATTATGCACATTATCCCCTACTATGTTATACTGTGGGTGAAATCCAAACAAACAGCTACTGCAATTCAGAGAAATGTAAAGACATTGTCCAGCTTTGGGGAAGAATTTTTCTTTTTATCTAGGGGCATGTATTTTGGGCTATAAATCATTTTTGTAATTGGGATTTGTTAAATATTTTGCACCATTTGCACTTATTATAATTGGCTGCAGAACGAGTTAACTGAGAATCCATCACTGAGCTCCTTCTAACGATCCTACAGGAGAATTTTGTAATTCTTTTGTTTGTTCTTTTCTGAGCTCCTCTTAGCTAGTGTATGACCACAGTCCTCATCAAAGTTGAATGTGCTAGAATCAAAGAGCCTGTAAAAGCCAAATTGTACAGCATTGTAATGAGACTCATTTAAAAAAAAATAGATTTTTAGCCTGAACAACATCCATTTAAGTGAAAAAGAAAATATTTGGTTAAAGTGAACCCGCCGTTTACATTTTTATTTAATAGTAATGTAGAGCAAGTGAATATAATCATCTTTCAATTATATTTTATTAATGAAATCAGGAAGGAAACACCTAAAATAACTTCCACAAGATGTCCCCACTAGGCTGATTCTGAACCACACATATGGTCGTTGTTAAGTAGCTCCATCCTCAGGAGGCATGGCCTACACTGTGTTCGCTGTACAGATGATAACACTCTCAAGTTACCTCATGCCTGCACCTCCATTCCCATAGCTTTGCTCTGTGTTATCACATAGCACAAGCCATGTGAACGGAGGATTCAGATAAGGGTGTTTTCACATCACGTTTTCTTGGATCCGTGGCTGTCCGTTGTAAATCGCACAGCCACGGATCCGATTTGGCCCCCATGTATCTCTATGAGTACGGATCAGATTTGGCCTTATTGCCATCCGATTTGTGTCAGATCCGATACGGTCCGATTTTTCCCTGTGCCCAAAATCGGAGACTGCTCCGATTTTGGGCACGCGGACCAAATCGGGTCTAACACAATCCGCGCCCTTTAACATGGGGGCCTAGAAAACATCGGATCGTTTCTCTGACCCGATTTTAGTGTACTGCGCATGCTCAGTACACTAAAACTGTTCTGTTCCCCTTTAATTTCACTTCCGCAATGTATATACATACATTGCGGAAGTGAAATTCAGTAAATAAAGGGTTAAAAATAAAAAAATATTATGTTCACCTCTCCAGCGGTGTCCCGCGCTGTCTCGCTGCTAGGGCTGAAGGACCTGGCGTCGCCTGGGCAACCGAATCAGCTGAGCGGTCATGTAACCGATCAGCTGATAGGGTTGTCACATGACTGCGCGGTTTAAATCTCCCGCCCGCTGATCAATTTTGGTCGGCGGACAGGAGATTTAAACCGCGCGGTCATATGACAACCCAATCAGCTGATCGGTCATATGACCGCTCAGCTGATCCGGTTGCCCAGGCAACATTGGGGGAGTGACAGTGCCCAGCTGGCCTGAACTTTGCAGGCACAGGCTTTCTGTGTCGAGGTCCATGAAAATCACAGACTCAGACACAGAAATAGCATCTGGAGGTCACCTCCGATGCTGTCCGTTCCTGTCCATGGGGTCCTACAAAAAGTAGGATCCCACGGATAGGAAAAAATATGTGATGTGAAAGCAGCCTAAGATCTCACAGAAGCTTTTTGAGCTCAGCAGGATGCTAGCATGAGGTAACTTAAGAGTCTTATCAGCTGTATTGTGAACACTGTGTAGGCCACGGCCCCTGAAGACGGAGCTTTCTAACTACAAGCATATGTATGGTTCAGAAGCAGTCTACTGGGGACATCTTGTTGAAGTTTTTTTTACAGGTGTTTCCTTCCTGATTTCATTAATGAAGTATATTGCAAAGTTGATTATAATCACTTGCTCTACATTATTTTTAAATAAAAATGTAGACTTCGGTTACACTTTAACTTAAACATTTCAATTCTGTAAAAATGGACATGCTGTGGCATTTCAGTTAGTTCAAGGGCAGAGATGAGCATAATATTTTGTTGCTTTAAACTTCACAAAAAAAGACAAGTTGGATTTTCCAAAATCCAAATTTTTGACAGTTTAATTAATTCATCCCCATTTTGTTGGGTTTATTTTAGGGCTAAGAAAAGGGTTATAAATAAATGTGCTTACCTCTGCCTGGTCCTCACCCATGTCTCCATGAAGCTCCTTGCCCTGCTCTCTGTGTACCTAGCACCCATCCGGTCTTCCATCTTCATCTTGCTCTTGGTGGAATCTGGCACTCATCAGCCTAAACATTATATCATGATATAATGGAGTGATGCACATCATGATATCACATGAGGCCTAGTCATTTGAAGGCTAATTATGAATTTAGCCAAATGGTTATTTAGTCATTGACTTGTTGACACGCAACCTCATGACATGAGTCGCCCATTGGCATCATGACAATGCTGGAGCTCTGGTGAGTGGCAGAGGCACAAAGAAATAAGGTGAAAGCAGGGGAGTAGCTATGATAGGTGCAGGAGTTTCAATTGCACCCAGGCCCTGGAAACTTGGGTGTCCGAAAAGTCCCTTTGGTCTATAGAAAAAGATCAGTGCTATTAATGATTAATTGGGGGCTTCATTGAAGCTTTTGCATTGCGGCCTATGAGCTTCAAGTTACATCATTGGATGGACAACTGGATCAAAGAGAGCTTTGCTTAATTTATCAGTTTCCATGTTACGTCACCGGCTCCAACAGCCAATCACAGATGCCCACTCTCTGTGACAGCGTCCATGATTGGCTGCTGCTCTCCTCACCCTTTGTGCCAACATCTGTGATTGGTTGCCACTTGTTGTCATTATTAACATTGAATATTTTGTATTTACATCTCTCTAGTATCTCTGGAGAAGTTACGCTTAACCAACGGGTGGCATCGGTGTGCCGGCCGCGTGGAGCTGAATTACAATAACTCATGGGGCACTGTCTGTGACGACCTGTGGGACATCAAGGATGCCATGGTTGTGTGTAGACAGTTGGGTTGTGGCACGGCTGTTTCTGCCCCTGGATTAGCCCAGTTTGGTGAAGGAACCGGAAATATTGTTTTGGATGACGTCATTTGCAATGGAACTGAGACTGAACTTAGCCAGTGTCCTCATCGCCCATGGGGGACCCATAACTGTGTGCACAGAGAGGACAGCGGAGTTATCTGCTCAGGTAAAAGGCTTGAGAATGGGTAGTTTCATGTTATATCTGTCTTCTTTCCAATCTTCAGAATTCTGCCTGGCTATTTCTCAGCTGTCTAATTCTGAAAAAGCAACCGGAGGAGGGTGACCGTTTTGGAAAATCATTACAAATATGTTTACTGCGCAGTTTTTCTACATTAATTCAAATGTTCTTGTGCATTCAAAATAAAAATTACAGCTGTTCTATAGGACGCTATAGATTTATACTAGTTATTCCCACCATGATAAATGGTTAGAATTGCAAGGGTCTATTTAAAACAATTAACTTTTCAATTTACTTCTTATTACAACTCTTCCCATACCTAAGAGAAAAGCAAAAATGAGCAAATACCCTAAAATAAGCAAATAAATAAACAGCAATATTGCATGTAAACTGTTACAGTACTTAGTTAACATTATCTTGGTAAAAGAACAAACACAAAAAACCACTATCACGTCCCGATATGGGTCACCTTGGCACGATGAGATGGCTTTTATGTTTTTCTAACCAAAATAGTGTTAACTAAGTCTCCTATTTTGTTTACATTCACTATTGATATTTATTGGCTTATTTGAAGGTATTTGCTTACTTTTGATTTTCTCTTGGGTGTTGCTGTTTAAATTTGTTGGCCACTACTTGGACAACCCCTTCTCATTCCCCATGTGCACTCCCCGAAAAATAAAAGGCCTATACTCACCTCCGGTGTTGACATGGTCCCAGCGATGTCATATCTTGTGTAACCAGGGCCTACGTGACTTTGTTATGACACGTGAGCCACTGATCCAATTACCGGTAGTTTCCTTCTCCCCACCTTTGGATGTAGAAGCAATTAGAAGGAAGTGAGAGGCAGTCGCAGCGCTCTTTTCTTGTTCATTACTTAACCATTCGCAGGCAAGGATAGAGAAGCCGGCGGTAAGTGGATATGGGCTCGTGTGTCATAACATAAGGCCCTGGTTATATGAGCTCTGACATCGCTGAGACTCTGCCAACACTGGAGGTGAGTATAGGCATTTTATTTTGCTGGTAGTGCACATGGGGAATGAGAAGGGGTTGTCCAAGTATTGGACAACCCCTTTAATGGCCAGTAGAAACATGCTCCTACGTAAGGCATGTGTACAAACCTTTATTCCGTGTAATTTTTTTATCGGTTCTGTTTATTAGAAACCCTCTCGGCTTCCTAAAACAGAGGGACTATGTTTAATGTGTTTTTAGAAACTTTTTGTTTTAACATGTTTTTTTTTCATTACACACAGCTGCTGGTTTTCAACCAACAAAAGCTCCAGGTAACTCTCACAGTAATATTATCTCCAAAATATTGTTTATGTCTTTTACCTATTATTTATTAATATTTATATTTAATGTATATTGTCACATTTTAGAGCTGTTTTTCACCAAAGCGAAACAAAATGTGACAGGAGAGTTGTTGTCATTACACAAGTAAATTGGTAATCACTGTCACTGTTGGGCAGACGTTGCGCTGCTTCTCCACCGGCCTTGGCAGCCCACCAGCAATAACAAGTCATATCAGCATGTGAAATCTGCAGCCAATCAGTGGCATTAGGGGTCAGGCGCCATTCTTCATCACTGCATTGCTGCTGCAGAGGCCACGTGTCAGTATGGCGTATCATTGTATGTAGACTGGGCTACTGTTCATTGTGCAGTAAAGGTGACCCAGCCACATGTCTCAGGTCAGTGTGATTATCACAATACCTAATTTGTAAGAATTTTTTTAACCATTGCATTGGTAAAAAAAAATCAAACCTCTGTACAAAAGAATTGGTCTGTGTCATCACTTTCTGAGTGTAAACAGGTTACGAGGATCCACCTGTGCAGATAGTGACGACACAGTGGTAACTCAACAGATGTTTATTTTCTTCCAACAGGGAAGTAGTACTTGGAGTACATGTTAAGAATGACTTAGATGATAAGTATTAAAACAGCTTAGTTACAATATAAGAAATCAGATGGCACTCACTATTTTGTACTTTTATCTTCGGTTTATTTCATATTCGGGTGAATACACATGAGGGAGGGGATGCAGAGACACAAGGACGACAGCAGCTGTTTCGCGCTAGGTTGTGCTTCAACAGGTCCTGACAATGAATGATGTCAAAGCACTTCCTCTTAAAGTGCCAGCAGTGCAGATGTCATCAGAGGTTAAAACACTTTTAAAACAATACAAAATGCAAATACATTACAATAATTCTGATCAGGGGTCAACAGCTTACATTACAAGAAGACAGAAAGATCATTTTTATACCCAGGGATCCTAATGCTCTCAATTCAATTATCTACAAGGATTCTTTCCTTAGGAGTCCTTTATCTAAATCCCCTCCATGTGGTGAGGGATTAACCCTTTTGTTGGATATATTTAGGTTTATATGCGGTTAATAAAGTTAGAACAAAAGAAAAAAAACACCAGAAGATCAAACAGGAAGAACATGTGACTGCACTCAGATCACTGTGTCTATGTGAAAGGAACTATCTGCAGATGCAGCACAGAGACACACAGAAATGATTTTTTGCTGATCTGTTAAGCTTTATTATTTAGTTCCTGATTGTTGCTGAATAAACAAACTGTTGTTGTTACACGTGACCCACCCCAAGGCCGTGCGGACTTGGTGCCTGGGTGATTACTGTAAGGGATGTCACTGGTGGCCTGCCCAGGGCCGTGGCCCTGGTGGTCGCTTAAAAAGGGGGTTGTTTGGGAGATAAAAAAAAGAAAAATAAATAAAGTCTCGTGACGCAACCTGCGGTACCTGGTGATGGCACCAGCGCTGCTGGCAGACCTCTGGGGACGATGGGTAGGCAGCCAGATGTTGTCGCTCCCCGCATGTGGAGTGGTGTCCCCAGGGCAGGGTCTGGTAACACTTGCTTTTCTGCACCTTAATAAATATGAAACACTGGAGACTTGCTGGCTCTGTACAGATGTTTACTGGTAACTGGACACGGCAATTCTCAGGTATACAGTCACACAGATTCGGGTAGCTGTCCGGGTAGTCACTGAAGGATGCAATGTCTCCCTGAGACTCTCTTAGATGTTCCTTCCACTTTACTTTCAGTCCCTCTGTGTCTTTCCTTGCGCTCTCCTTTCTTTCCGTGCGCTCCCCTGCACAATACCTCTTCCTACCAGGCACATTGTGTGTAATGAGGATACCCTTCTCTCTCTAAAGGGCTCAACCCGGTTTGGAGCTCCTGGCAGGGCTGTGCTTTGTGGACAAGGTTGGGGGCTGCTTAACAGACCTGCGACCCACCGGTGTTAGCGGCTCAGGGTTGGACTCGCCTGTACCACTCTCGGAGCTGGTTCCCCGATTCGGGTCTAGGATCCCCCAAGACCGGATAATGGTACGATCTAGTGCCGGGTGTTCACCAACACCCTCGGGCTCTCTCCTTCCGTCTGGGCCACCACTCTTCCTGGGTGCCTTCCCTGTATGTTCCCCTGAATGGTCCTTCTCTGTCTTTCTGCACAGACGCTCTGCCTAACTTCTTCCTGCTCTCCCACTGCTCTGGCCTGAAACGCCTCCCACTGGGACTGAGTCTGCTAGCTGAGGAATTAACCCTGTAGCCCCCTGCTCTAGAGTGTGTGGATGCAGGATTAAATCCTCAGTTTAACATTACATCCTCCAAAAACTGGGGCACCACACTCATTGGCTTTGGGTGCAGTACCCCTACTGTGGCGCACTGACCACTGGGGTGCCACATTCCCCCTTGGTGAAATACACTTGTCCACAAGTGTTTCTACCCCTACCCAGTACAGAGCTATTTTTATATGTATGAACAATAAACAAATAAAAACTTTTAATAATGACATTTATTTTTCTTCCCATCCGGGATGCACTTTTATTAAACATTGCAAACAATCTTATCTAAGCACATTATCAGACTCTCTGGCTTAACAGGTTCAGTCCATGCTCAGGAAAAAACATGAAGTAGTCCCATAAAAGTCTATGAGTCTCACAAAAGTGCAACATTTTCAAATCTTTACACAACTATATACATGACCGGGTTTGCCAGTCTCTAGTCCGCACATTTATACACTAGCAAGGCATACCAACCGTGTGGCCCTGCATGTCTCTCATAGCTCACCCAGTCATTTCAGTACAAGTCCCGCTCTGGGGCCGGAGCTGGTGGACGGTTCCGCTCACCTGTTATGGTGGCTACACCGACCTGTCTAGCCGGTCCATGCGGTTGAGGCTCCTTCTGCACTGTGCGGGGCCCGCATACACCGACTTCCCTGATGTCGCCTTTCCGGTCATCCTCCTCCTCAGAGCTTGGCTGGCTGGATGGCTCCTCAGCTTCCTTGGGCTTCGCTCTGGTCTCGCTACCGCTGTCATCAGGTAGGACCTCGGGGTCATCAGGCTCTGTCCCGGCTTACTGCTTGGTGACGGGCTGTGGTTCAATGGAGGATCCTCTCTGGTCACTGGGTTCTCAACCGTGGACCGGTCTGATGCTCCCGGTTCCAGCTCCTGGTTGCTAGACCCCCTCCGCACGGCTCCATTCCTGCCGCCATTTTTAGTTTAGTCTCTGGCCTGTCCCTTTGGTTGTTTGATGTCAATAGGGGCCTGCAAACAGTTTCACGCCTCTGGCATGGCCCTCCCAGGTGGGGGGCTGAGGTACGCGCCCGGGCCAACATATTGTTGTCTACATCTTCAGTCCGCCATTTTGGGGTTTCCTGGGAATGGCGGGTAAACAGTCTTTAGTGCCTTGTATTGACAGTTTTTGAGTCTTTTAGGCCGAATATTACAGTCTGTAAAGACAATTTCCCTTGTGGGTCAGTTCATATCCTGTTTGTGAACGCCAGAAAGCTGACTTACCCCAACGCCGTGGGGACTTGATGCCTGGGTGGTTAATGTAAGGGGATATCACTGGTGGCCTGCCCGGGGCCGTGGCCCAGGTGGTTGCTTAAAAAGGGGTTGTTTGGGGGATAAAAATCAAAGAAAAATAAATAACATCTCGTGACACCACCTGCAGTACCTGGTGATGCACCAGCTGCCAGGAGACCTCTGGGGACGATGGGTAGGCATCCAGATGTTGTTGCTCTCTGCAGGCGGAGCAGGGTCCCCAGGGAAGGTTCTGATAACCCTTACTGTTCTGCACCTTAATAAAAATGAAACACTGGAGACTTGCTGGCTCTGTACTGATGTTTACTGATAACTGGATATGGCAAATCAAAGGTATACAGTCACACACAGATTTGGGTAGCTGGCCGGGTAGTCTCTGAAGGATGTAATGTCTCCCTGAGGTTCTCTTAGATGTTCCTTCCACTTTACTTTCAGTCCCTCTGTCTTTCCTTGCACTCTCCTTTATTTCCGTGCGCTGCTCTGCACAAACCCTCTTCCTACAAGGTACACGGGTGTGATGAGGATACCCTTCTCTCTCTAAGGGGCTCAACCCGGTTTGGAGCTCCTGGTGGGGCTGTGCTTTGTGGACATGGTCGGGGGCCACTTAACAGACCTGCAACCCACTGGTATTAGTGGCTCAGGGTTGACTCGCCTGCACCGCTCTCGGACCCTTTCCCCGTTTCGGGACTTGGATCCCCCCAGACCGATAATGGTACGATCTGGTGCCGGGTGTTCACCGACACCCTCGGGCTCCCTCCTTCCATCTGGGCCTCAGTTTAACATTACATCCTCCAATAACTGGGGCACCACACTCACTGGCTTTGGGTGCAGTACCCCTAGTGTGGCGCACTGACCAGTGGGGCGCCACATACGCTTGGAGAGTTTTGTGAATAATCTGCTGCCAACACATTTCAAGACCCAAAAACCCAAAGACCTCTGGATTACCTGCATGATATTCCCTTACATGACAGATCAAACTGGGGAAGCCCCTCCTCGGCCCAGCCAGGCTTTTATATTTGTTACCTGCGGCACAATGTCACCTGACCTGGCGTCTCCTCTAAACTCATCCCTCAAAGAAACGCAAACTCTTCTCTTAGTTCCTGTTTCTTGCCATTCTCTTCTCTGCTCTTACTTTTGCCAGTAGATGGTGATGTTTACTTGCATTGACTACTGCACCCTTACATGAGACTTGTTATTTTTGGACTTTTCGTTGATGGACCAGTGTATTTTTTTTGTGATGAGATGTTTTTTTTTTTTTTTACTGACACCATTTTCGGGTAAATAATGATATTGGGATAGCTTTTCCTTACATTTCTTGCGCAGTGCGATGAAGTGAGAAACCACAAATCTAGCATATTGATTTTCCTTTGCTTTCAGTATTTTAATGTTAAAGAGGTGGAAAAGTATGATTTAAAGTTTTGTGTTTTTAAAACTTTTTTTACTTCATTTTTTAGTCCCCTTAGATGACTTGAACCTGCAGGTCTCCTGCTTATGCTCTGTTATAGAGTACACTATAGTATTGCAACATATAGTTGATTGTAATAAAATTCAGCCACAAGTTGGGGTTCATAGGTGGTCAAACATTGCAGCAATGGGGACGTCCAGAAAGGGCACTGGCTGCAAGGTAACTTAAATTGTCATCATATAGTAAGAACCGCTGCATGGAAGCTGGTGTTAGAGATTGATAGAGGCATTCAATTTGTTTAACAGCAGCGATCAGCACTATATATGGTCACTGCTGTTAGAAACAGATGCCGGTGGTGTAACACAGCCAGTGTGGCCTCAGCTCATGAGCCTGCTCCATACAAGCGCACCCTAATCGTGATGTACAGTAACATCCAAAGTGTGTACAAAATGTTAACGTGAACCTGTCATCCCTTTTGTGCATTATAACCTGTGCCCAGCACCTTAAACATACTGTAGTTGGGGTTCTGGTAACCCCTTTATACCCCAGACTGGCCCCTGATTACCTCAGCAATTATCTTTGAATGTGTCCCCGCGGCCGTATGGATCCACTCACATCACTCTAAGCCGCCCCTGTGCCTGTAAAACACACCCCACTGCCTGTAATATGCACCCCTCCTGTGTATGTATGGAAGCAGAGATGGCATTCACGCCTGCGCAGTGGTGCGGGTCACTGGGTCTATTGCAGCTGCACAAAGTCTCACGAGACTTCACAAATCTCCCGAGACTTTGGTCACTGTGGCTTCAATAGAGTACAGTTACCTGCGCCACTGCGCAGGCGTGAATACGTCACTGCCTCCATACATACACAGGAGGGGCAGCATTTTTACAGGCAGCGGGGCAGATTTTACAGGCAGCGGGGCGGTTCAGACTAAAGTGAGCGCATCCCACCCGACTATGAAGAGCTAATTACCATACGGCGCAGGATACATGCAAAGTTAATTTCTGAGGTAATCAGGGGCCAGTCTGGGGGTATAAAAGGGTCACCAGAACCCCAACTACACTATGTTTAAGGTGCTGGGCACAGTTTATAGTGCACAAACGGGATGACAGGTTCACTTTGATCACTGTGAATCCAAGAACCAAACCTTCTATTTGGTAGGTTCTCCTATTACATGACAATAATATTTTTTGTATCTTGTAGAAAGAAAATGATGAAAAAGAATAAAATATGGAAAATAAAAAGAAGAAAAAATATGACAGGCTAGATCTTATGTATGAGAAATATTAAGGTTCAGCATATAGTTGTCTTGTTCAGCCTTTCTCCTTTCTTTATCTCTAGAGATTCCTCTCAGCCTGCGCCTCATAAATGGAAGTCACCGCTGCGAGGGTCGTCTTGAAGTGTCGCACCAGGGTGTGTGGGGCACAGTGTGTGATGACCTGTGGGGTCTGTCCTCCGCTTCGGTGGTTTGCAGGCAGCTGGGCTGTGGACGCGCTCTGCAGGCTCCCGGATCCGCACACTTTGGTCAAGGAAGCGGTAGCATTTTGCTGGACGAGGTGGCCTGTGTCGGTACGGAGCCATTCTTGTGGTCATGTCCTCACCGGCCATGGAAACTTCACAACTGTGACCACAGTGAGGATGCAGGTGTAATATGTACATTAGGTATGAAGACCTTTCCTTTACTTGTCATCCTTAGGGTGCGCTTTCACATCTCCGTATAAAAAAAATCGCCTAGATTCTCCTCCAGGAAAAGTTGGAGCGTGTTGTGTGTATTCTTCTTCACCTGGCATCCATATGTTATGCGAGTGTGTTTTCTTTTTCTAGGTAAGAATGAAACACATACTCACACAGCACTGTAAGGGGAGTCTCGTGCCACCTCCCCCCTTTCCCCCCGAAGACATCAGTGTTCTTATTATATATATACTTACATACATGCTATAGGCTGTCTTTAAGTTTATCCCCAAAATAGCGCCACCTAGAGGACGCTGGCTGCAGCACAGTCAGATCCAGGTATCTCCTGATTGCCCAGATTAAAAAAAAAAAAAAAAAGTCCATGCTTATGTGGAGTAACCGACGTGGCCGCCATCTTTGTACACCCAGTCATGCACAGTAGCGGGCTGGCAGTAGTGTGGCCATATTGTTAGCCCCAGTGATGACATTATGAAGAGACATGGCCATGGACTTTATTTCAAATGTGGCAGGGGTCTGGGAGTCAGAACGGTATGCAGTGAAAGGAAGAGGGGTGCAGGGTGGGGCCATGACCCCCATTGCATAGGCAACACAAGGTATATTGGCCACCACATTAGTATAGCAACACATTCCGCTTGCCATATTTGAGGTCACACACATAACCAGTACCATTTGAATACCGTTTTAATCAATGCAATCATTCATCATATTCTCGATATTTACCTACATTGTTGTTTGCATTTTAGACAATTCATCTGCTATTGCACAAATTTACATGCATCTATTTTCATGCATTTAGTAACCTGAAACATTAATAATATAATTGAAGGAACATATAATCTCACATGTTCTAGAATCTCCCGATGCGATAGAATCGGGCCCCGATCTAGTATATATGTGTTGTGTGAAATATGCAAAATGCTGTAGTATTCCTGGTCGCCACTAGTTGCCGCTATATTCAGCACACTTACACATGCAGTGGAGGCACATATAGATGGATGGCAGGAGTTCAAGGGTATATGTCAGGTCAAAAATCTATATGTAAATGATATCATTTTCTAATTCCTTTCTCTAAGCTCTCTCTATTCATCTATTTCTATTATTTATATTTCCCTCCTATCCTCTGCAAACTTAAAAAAAAAGAATAATTCCATCTGTCAATCACAGTGAGTTCTCTGCTGCCAACTTCCCAAGGAATGAATATTCATGTATCATTACACAGCCCTGCCCCCCTGTGATCTGTGTGGTGTGTGACTCATTGCAGACAGAGGAGAAAGGAAGGAGGAGGTGTGTGCTCTTAGAAATCTTTATTTTGCATATCTGAGGCATATGTGTAGTGTATGCAGTGTAAGATATCTCTATGTGATTAAACAAACACTTGATCATTTGCTCAACAGATACACACATTACATGTCTGCAGGAAAACCAATGTTCTTATAATAGAAAACTCTTACAGACAGCACACAGTGCAGGACAAAACATCTCCCCCTCCCAGCACAGAACACAGAGGGGAGGGACAGAACACCAGCTCAGGTGGGCTTGGATATTTAAATAACACTTATGCAGCAGCCGGACTACTCCTCTGTAAAAGTAATGGGCATGACAAATGTACTAGCTCCCTGCAGGGTCTGAAAATGCTGATAGCAAGGAAACTACAAATGGTATAATAATAATTTTACATGTTTTTAAAAGGTCTGCCCAGACCCTATTCAAGGGTAATATTAGTATCATACTGAAAAATGACCTGACAGAGTCTCTTTAATGTTAAGGCAGCCCAGGGGGTTGGAATCAGGGAGGCTAGGTAATGCTGGGGCACAGTTTTAGAGCAGAATCTGAAGAGCAGAGAGAAAACCCTTGGGTTAGACATGTCGGGTATACATGAAAGGAAAGAGAAAAAGCATGATGTGAAGCCGGATTTCAGGAAGAGGCAGGATTTCACTAGAGGTCAGAAACAGGGGAAACTTTAAGTGGCAGACTATGTAAAGTGTGGACTGTCGGACTAGAAAAGAAGGGGAACTCAGAAGCTTAAAGGTAAGTTCTGAGCTAAAAGAAAGTAAATGGGGGTCTGCTCTTTAGGGAAGGGCTCTCACAGCAACACAGCAAGGCTGGAGTAAGGCAGTTGTAGTGAAACACATTGACCCATGCAGCTGTACTCTGAAATGAGATTTGTGCAGCGTAGTTATGGTGTAAAATGTGGACACGGGTGGTTACATTTGCAGCACATCCAAGTTCTACTGTTTTCCCTGCCTTATGGTCTTTAAAAGAGAGAAAGATTCAGCAAATCCTCCCACAGGTTAAATTGCCCTCCTGCAGCCGGTCAGAAGTAAAGTAAAGAATGTTTATTGTAGAGAATCTCCTCAAGTCTGTTGTACATGTAAAGGGACAAAAAATTGTAAAAAAAATGCCTGAGAATTTAAATTTCGAATATAAGGTGTAGTTGTGCCGTACCTGATGAAATTGTGAGAAGCTGGAGACCTCAGTCCCAAAGGTACCTGCACAAGAAGTACATGTACGCTCAGCTATACACTCAGTGTCTGTGGAGGGGGCCAGGGCAGCTGAGAGAGCCTTGAGCTCCTCACCCATGATTATGGCGTCTTCTGGCATCTCTCACACTTTTCCTGGCTGAGAAACTAGGTGATTTTATATACGCAGAAGTGAAGATCTTCTCTCAGCTGATTTATAACATCATCAAAGTTCAAGTAAATTTTAATGTGGTCTTTGGTCAAAAGTCCGCACAGATGAAACTTTGGACGTCTAATCTGTTTTCCAGCAGAATTATTGAATTTTGTGGGACACATTAGTGTAGTCTACCACTCTTTCGTGTCTGACAAAACAGTTGATGCACATACATTAATTGAGAACACTAGTTATTCAAGTGAGAGCTATAGTAGTTGAAGGGGGAAATCGCAAAAACAAGAGTAGAAAATTACTCAAGGTGATGTTAAGGCAAGAGGACAGGGGAAAAAATAAGAAAAAAAGGCTAATGGATGAAATGGGTTGGGGTGGTAAATCAATGTCTGCTGTTTTAAATTTGGACCTAAGGAAGGTCTGTTACTTGCTCAAAAAATTAAGTCAAAATACCTGGTAAAAATCTATGAGGTTCACTGATTTTGCCGCTTTTATCTTTGTTTGTGCAGCATCACTTAATTGCAGAGATATTCACATTTGTTGCTTTTGGAGCGCAGTATGAGAAATCTCTGCTTGCAGTCCAACTGGGTGTTTGTTAAGAGTCTGCTCTGGGGGTACACCTTCATTCTTCCATCCCAGTCATTGCCAACAATAGTTCAGCAGTCTCAGAGACTGATAAGACTTATAGATCAGCTGCTTGGTTGTATTTAGCAGAGTCTCTCAGGGGTGTAAGTGCACTCTCCAAATGCCCAATTTGACGACAATGTACAGCTTTCACATACTGTGCTCCAAAAGCAATAAATGTGAATATCTCTGCGCTGAAGTAATACATGTCAACAGGGTTGGTGCCAAGTTGTTGTGGACCTCAGGCGAGTCTCAGTGTGTCCCCCTGCTGCTCCATTTTGGGCTGCGTTTTTGCAAAATGACATGTGTTTTGCATCGCGTTTGCAATGCGTTTTGCATTGAAACCTATGGGGGCGTTTTTGGATGCGTTTCAATGCGTTTTTAATGGTAAAAACGCATAGAAATGCCAATGCAGCCAAAAGCAGTCAAAACGCAGATGTGAAGAGGCCCATTGTGATATCTGGTGACAGATCTCTTCTTAATGACAAATGCCATTTCTAATCCTGTGCTATAATATGGGTTTTATATCTTGCTTCCACAGATTAGTGCCACATGAGGACTTCACTTTGCAAGACAATTCTGAAATGATGGATCTGAATTGGCAAGAGATGTAGGAATACTGAAAATCCTGCTACATTACCCCTAGAAATGTGACCGACTAGAGTTGTATGTTTTTTTTCCTGTATTAGTAAGTGTACTAGTAGAACAAGTCACACCAACGTGAAAGCGGGTAACCAGAATGGTATGACATTTTTGGGAAAAACAGTTACTTCTCCTATTCAATGAGTTATTAACATGGATATACTGTAGATAAAATAAAAGTATAGCTTATTACAACCTTCTGTCGAAATGTGATTGTAATGTACAGAACCGCACATTCCACGTGCCATTGTAATACAGGGATCCAAGGAACAACATTTCTCCTTGTGGAGAGTGACATGTCTACCATGCCAGGGTGAGCCATGCAAAATTACATTTCCAAATTGCCTCTTCAGAGAGGACTTGAACTCTATCGCCACCTACATGTCAATATCGACCCTTTAACAAGCCTTGCCATATGACTTAAGGTACCGTTACACGCTTCAATGTTGAAACGATATCCTTAACGATCTCATGAACGCGCGGTCGTTAGGACATCGTTTTGACATCGTTGATGAGCTGTCAGACATGTAGATATCGTGCACGACGCACCAACTATGCGGCACGGCAAGCAACTATCGTTCGCACAACCCAGCAAACGATACTTCTGCATTGCTGAGAATAGGAGAAATCGTTAACGACATCGTTATCGCGGTGTCACACACAACGATGCAGCAGGTTGGCTGATCATGGATCGTCTGATTTGAGAACATGTTCTCAAATCTGGATTCAGCGATCCAACAATTTATCGTATCCATATCTCAGTGTCACACACAATGAGGTAGTAACGATGTCGCTTGAACAACTCCAAACCCCGTGACGTTTAAGCGATATCGTTTACGATCTCGTACCATGTAACGGGGCCTTTAGGATAAATACCCCAAAGCATCATGTCTGCAAATTGAGATTCTGGTATGGCTTTTATTCTTGGTCATATGGCAAGGTTCGTTAAAGGGTCGATATTGACTTTTAGGATAGCTACATCCAAAAGTGACTTTGGGGTATTTTCTATCACATAGGTCACCTAAAGTGACACCATTTTAAAAACTGCACCCTTCAAATTGCTCAAAACCACATTCAAGAAGTTTAGTAACCTTTCAGGTGCGTCGCAGGAATAATAGCAATGTGGTAGGTAAAAAATACAAATTATATTTACGGTATTCCAATAAAAGTATTGCTTTAGCCCATCATTTTTTACTTTCACGAGGGTAGCAGGATAAAATGGACCATACAATTTGTTGTGTAATTTCTCCTGAGTACGGTGATACCCCATATGTGGTGAAAAACTGCGGTTTGGGTGTCAGGCAGGACTCGGAAGGGAAGGAGCGACGTTTGACTTTTGGAACGCAAATTGGCTGGAATCGATATCGGACACCATGTCGCGAATGGAGAGCCCCTGTATGCCTAAACAGTGGGAACCCCCCACAAGTAACCCATTTTTGGAAATTAAACATCTCAAGGAATGCATATGGGGCTTTTGGGAGCATTTTTTTTTACCCACAAATGATTCACTGAATTATATAACATTGGGCTGTGTAAATTAAAAATTCCTATTTTTCCCGATAAAATGTGACTTTAACCCCAAGGTTTTGATTTTCAAAACAGGTAAGAGGAGAAAACGAACACTAGAATTTGTTATGCAATATCTGCCAAGTATGCCAATACCCCACATGTGGTGAAACACTACTTTTGAGGCACAGTGCAAAATTCAGAAGGGAAAGAGCGCCATATCGGAATGCATATTTGACTGTTACGGTTGGAGGGTGCCATGTCATATTGGTAGAAACCCTGAGGTACCAGAACAGCAGAACCCCCCATAAGGGACTCCATTTTATAAACTACACCTCTCAATGAATTCATCTAGGGGTGGGATGATCATATTGACACCACAGATATGTCACTGAATTTTATACCTTTGGTCAGTGAAGAAAAAATCATTACATTTTTACCATACAAATGTTTTAGCCCCAGATTTTTCATATTGATGTGAGTAAATGGGTAATAATGGCACCAAAATTTGATGCACAATTTCTGCTAAAAGTGGATATACCCCACATGTGCCTATACCATAGCGACTACAATATCCTGAGGAAGGTTGGAGGATGGAGGTTCTGGAGGAGATATTCAATCTAGGTTACGAGACAAAGCGTCAGATCTAACATACTTAGACCCTGGTCTGAACATGATACAAAAATTGGATCTAGAAAAAACACATCTTGGGGTCTTGGGGTCAACTGTTTGGCTGATTCAATATAAGCTAAATTTTTATGATCAGTCACCAAAGTGACTTGATGGAATGGCTCTCTTCTTCACAAGCTAAGTTGGCAACACGTAACTCACGATTCCCATCATCATAATTTCTTTCGCCAGGCTAGAATTATTTTTAGAGATAATTGCACATGGCGGCAGGTTAATGTTTTAGAGATAAGTTAGAGACAGAGGGACGCTAATGGGTGGAACCTGGTGGTCCAGTGGGGCACGTAAGGGGTTTCATTGTATGCTAAACTTACCGGGTTGTGCACTCCTGCACAACCCCATGAGAAGCTTGAGTGTCCAGGTACTGCTGAGGCCACCAAGAACGCTGGAGCTGAGTGGTCACGTAACTGGAAGTGATTATCAATATTTATCCCTGGCACATCAAAAAATTACGGAACTTGGAGTTTTGCTTAATGCGGTTTTTTTAATTGTTTCAAGAGTGAGGACAAACATCCAATCAACGTTTCGACCCTTCGGGTCTTCGTCAGGATTGTGCTACAATATATATACAGAACAAAAAATCACAACTTTGTATATAGAACAAAAAAATAATAAATGGAAGATCCATGTGCGTGATGTGATGTGAGTGGTGGAAAAAAAAAAAACAATTTTTCGTGTTTTTTGTGATGGAGGGGTGACCATGTAGATGAAATTTATTATTAATTGTGAGCTAGAGTGCTTGTGTACGTGTAGGTATTTTATAAGAAATATACTAGAGTGCAAAACGTATTATTGGTGGACGTGTATTGAAGTCAAAGGTCACAAAGAAAGTTAGATACTGGAATGAACATAGTGCACAGGGGAAAGAAAAGACTACTAATTGTGTCATGGAGAAGGAGTCTGTGTAAAATCAATACCTTAAGGTCCTAAGAATAGTAGATTTAGGGAGTGAAGTGTAAAAACTTCAGTTTTTAGGAAGACCTGAGAGGGAAAAATGATGTTTTTTAGTGTTTAGCCTTTGGCTGAAGAAAGACAGTTATAGGAGAAAAAGACAAGGTTAGAGCCTTGTTAGGGATTACTACCTGTTGGTCAGTCCCGCTCAGGGAATGAGTGGGGTTGTGTGTCTTATGTAGATAAGACACCTCACTTGAGATAAGAATCTAAACATAAAAAGGATCAAGGCTATTGTTGCAGTAATTACTGAATATAGAGAGTTAATAGGGGTTTGGAGCACATACCTGCTAAATTAGCATGGGATGTGACTCCTGCCTGTGAACAAGTAATCAGAGTATTAGGAAAGGTTCCAGGGATGGGGTCATCGTAGTTATAACAAAGAGAGGGGGCACAGTTACCTGATGATGCTGGGAACGCTTGTGGCAGTAGAGGGATCCAGCCAGGAGTGGAGTAGAGCGGCGTTCTGCCGCTCTAAATACTCGTGGAGGCAGAGGAACAGCTGATCCGCGGAAGCGCATCATCCGACCGGATGTGCGTCATCCCTTGCCACCTCGCATGCGCGGTCGCCATGTTATTGGAGATACAAGCGTCCATAGGAGCGACATACCTACTGCGCATGCGCCACCGGAGAATAGTGGGGCGCATGCGCGGAAACGCTATAAGGAGAATGCAGAGGAGAATTTATAATGTTTCAGTTGTTGTATACAGCGTTTTTTTCTTTGTGTATGGGAAATATAGGTAGGAATAAGGTATGGGTTAGTAGTAGGTATGTGAAATGAACTGGAGTGATGTTTTATATGTAATAGTGGCTGAGACATGCTTGGCAGAAAAACAGTATAGAGTGACACTTCGATGTTTCCACAGAGGTTGGTGCAGATACAGAGGTGGTGCCCAGTTCATGGAGAAAACGTCACATATCTTGTTATTTCTACAATGAAAAGGACAACAATTAGAAACAAATCAAATATACAGTATACTTCATGCCACTACACAGAATCCTAAGGGACCTATTTACATATTGCAAAAGGTCAGAATGGGTCATTATATCTTATCACAGCTATATGGACATTGTATATTAAAATCTATGTGGCTACCAAAACATCTGTTTAGAGATACTTGTCAATTAATATAGTAATTCAAATTCCCTGTTGAGTCCCAATGGGGTGAGTGTATTTAAATGATGAATCCAGTAAGACTCTCTTTCCTTGAGTCTCCGGATACGGTCACCCCCCCGTCTTGCAATGGGTACCTGATCGATCACTTGGAATTTTAATTGACTCAAATTGTGTTTTTTTTGGATGAAATGGGCTGGTATTGGCAATAGAGTGTTCTGACACCTGATAGTCGACTTATGTTTGCTTATACGGTCTCGGATATGCTGGGTGGTCTCCCCAACATACCCGAGACCGCACGGGCACTTGATCAGATATACTACATAACTGGAGTCACACGTATAATACCCATTAATATTAAATCTCTTTCCTGATCTCGGGTGCGTGAATGAGTCCCCTTTTGTGACATTTGTACACTGTGCACAACCTAAACACGGGAAAGTGCCTCTTCGTGTTGTACCCAGGGTCTTCTGTCTTAGTGGAGTGATAGTAGAACCCACGTCGGCCTTTACAAGTAATTGTTTCAGATTGGGGGCCCTTTTATGGCAGATCAATGGAGGGTTTTTAAATTCTGAAATCAAGGGATATGCATTGCCAAGTAGGGGCCAGTGTTGTAATATTGCTTTCTTAACAAGAGGTGAAAAAGGGTGATAGGTATTGATGAATTTGATCCTCTCGCTGGCTGTTTTTTGCACTCCCTGGCCGGTTTTTGACCTGGTATTGCAGAACTCGTATGGGTAACCCCTATCTTTGAATTTTTTAGTCATTTCGTCATGTCTGGTCGTTCTATGTTTTTCGTTGCTCACTATCCGGTCAACCCTTTGGTGTTGTGAGTTGGGTAACGACTTTTTCATGTGTCGGGGATGGCAACTGGTCCAGTGTAACAGGCTATTGCGATCTGTTGGTTTTGTGTAAAGGTCACTGCTTAGGGACCCACTGGGGTCTTTGAGTATGAGTGTGTCCAGGAAATTGATTTTGTCTCTATCAGTATGTGATGTGAAAGTCAGGTTTTGGGTTTTGGTGTTGATCTCCGCTACAAAAGCATTAAAGGTTTCAAGTGTGCCCGTCCAAATGCAAAAGACATCATCAATATATCTCAACCATACCATAGCATGTGTCTGAAAGAGTATGTTGCTGTATACATGATCCACCTCAAATTTAGCCATATATATGTTTGCGTAGGGGGTGCTACGTTAGCACCCATAGCGGTCCCCCGTTTTTGTAAGTAGAACTTATCCTCGAATAGAAAATAGTTGTTGGTAAGGACAAGCTCCAACATGTCCAAGCAAAATGTTCTCTTTGACTTATTGCTAGGTTCCAGTTTCCTGAGGAACCAGTCAACAGCCTCCAAACCGAGCTGGTGATCAATGCTCGTGTAGAGGCTGTTGACATCCAAGGTGGTCAGTATACACGTAGATGGTACTGGTGTAATTCTGTGGATATGGCTCAGAAAGTCTTTGGTGTCACGAATGAACGACTCTATTTTTGGAATTAGCGGGCTTAGAATCTTTTCTAGTGTGATGGATAATGGGATAACACGGAGTCAGTAGAAGCTACTATCGGTCTCCCTGGAGGGTGTTCGAGGTTTTTATGGATTTTGGGTAAAATATAAATTACCGGTGTAATCGGATGTTGATTCTGGAGGTAGTCTGCAAGTTTTTGGTCAATATTCCCCATAGTGATGTGTTTTTTGATTAGGTCAGATATTTTAGATTTAATACCTAAAAGAGGATCATTACGAAGAGGTATGTACGTATTGTTATCAGATATTTGTTTGTAAATCTCTGCAAGGTAGTCTTTTTTATCTTGAATGACAATGGCACCCCCTTTGTCAGCAGGTTTGATAACAATTTGTTTGTTGTTTTTAAGACTTTGTAGGGCCATTGTTTCTTCTCTAGTGGTGTTATGTCTGAGGTGAAAATCACCTCTTTTAATACCTTTACAGACAGAATTTATAGAATCGTTCACTAAACCAATAAATGTTTCGACCGGATGTGAGGATTTTGGTGGTTGAAAACTAGAAGTTTTTCGTAGTCCCAGGTCTTGTAAAGTCACCATCTCGGGTGTTACTGTATCAGTCGGTGTTGGAGCTGTCATAATCGGGGCCGGTGGATTACTGAAATGTACCTTCAATCTCAATGTCCTGTAAAATCTGTTGAGTTCCTGTTGGACCTTGAAGGTGTCGAAGAGAGGGGTAGGACAAAAGGAGAGTCCCTTTTGAAGGACCCGAATCTCTGTTGGTGAGAGAAGGTGGGATGAAATGTTGAAAACGAGGTTTTCGTTACCTGAGACCGGGTGTGCATCCGATTCTCTGCAAAGGTGTCCTCGTCCATGCCCCCTTCGTCGTCGTCGTCTGTTGTCTCTCGAGATGGCGCCGGTGTATGTTTGGGTGGTGCCAGTTTTGGGTCTAAAAAAGGCTGGCGTGGTCTTCCCCGTCCTCCTCTTCCACGACCTCGGCCCCCATCTGAGCCCGAGGAGCCGGAGGAACCCTGTCGGTTTCTTGGACGGTCTGGGAGGGTTGTATAGCGCCATCTGTACACTTGATTTTTCAAGTAGTCGTCCTGGTCTCTTAGGAACTTAGAACGTTTTCTACCTTTGAGATCGTTGGTAAAATCTTGTATGATTTTTTCCGTCCTGGTTTTCAGAGATGTTAGATCGGCCGGAGATAAGGTGTTTGTGAGTTGATTTTCAATGCTGAGGATTTGCTCCTTTACCTTCACCAATTCTTCTTGGATGAACTTAATGCTTAGGACCATAAGATCCAGGGAGCATTTATTAAGGATGTTCTCAAACAACTGACAAAACTCCTCGTTATCGTGAAACAGTGTTGGTCGTAATCCTACTCGTAAGCCTCTAGGGATGCGTTTGGCTTTAGTATATTGAGCCAATGTATACGCATGCAATTCTAGAGAAGAATATTTCTTTAGTTCTTTTTCATAGTCTCTAGACTTAATTTCTTTATTGGAAATGTTCAAAAAATTATCAGTTTCCTTAACTGTTGAGAGAATTTCATTGGTTTGTTCCTCATTATATGAGAATAGGCCAAATGAAGCCATGAACTAAACCAGGATCTGTGGGAGCTTGATAAATAAAGTCTCGTATATAAATATAAATCTAGCTCAACCACTGAGTGGAGTGCTCAAAGGGAAAGTCAAACCGTAGGATTATCAATATTTATCCCTGGCACATCAAAAAATTACGGAACTTGGAGTTTTGCTTAATGCGGTTTTTTTAATTGTTTCAAGAGTGAGGACAAACATCCAATCAACGTTTCGACCCTTCGGGTCTTCGTCAGGATTGTGCTACAATATATATACAGAACAAAAAATCACAACTTTGTATATAGAACAAAAAAATAATAAATGGAAGATCCATGTGCGTGATGTGATGTGAGTGGTGGAAAAAAAAACCAATTTTTCGTGTTTTTTGTGATGGAGGGGTGACCATGTAGATGAAATTTATTATTAATTGTGAGCTAGAGTGCTTGTGTACGTGTAGGTATTTTATAAGAAATATACTAGAGTGCAAAACGTATTATTGGTGGACGTGTATTGAAGTCAAAGGTCACAAAGAAAGTTAGATACTGGAATGAACATAGTGCACAGGGAAAGAAAAGACTACTAATTGTGTCATGGAGAAGGAGTCTGTGTAAAATCAATACCTTAAGGTCCTAAGAATAGTAGATTTAGGGAGTGAAGTGTAAAAACTTCAGTTTTTAGGAAGACCTGAGAGGGAAAAATGATGTTTTTTTAGTGTTTAGCCTTTGGCTGAAGAAAGACAGTTATAGGAGAAAAAGACAAGGTTAGAGCCTTGTTAGGGATTACTACCTGTTGGTCAGTCCCGCTCAGGGAATGAGTGGGGTTGTGTGTCTTATGTAGATAAGACACCTCACTTGAGATAAGAATCTAAACATAAAAAGGATCAAGGCTATTGTTGCAGTAATTACTGAATATAGAGAGTTAATAGGGGTTTGGAGCACATACCTGCTAAATTAGCATGGGATGTGACTCCTGCCTGTGAACAAGTAATCAGAGTATTAGGAAAGGTTCCAGGGATGGGGTCATCGTAGTTATAACAAAGAGAGGGGGCACAGTTACCTGATGATGCTGGGAACGCTTGTGGCAGTAGAGGGATCCAGCCAGGAGTGGAGTAGAGCGGCGTTCTGCCGCTCTAAATACTCGTGGAGGCAGAGGAACAGCTGATCCGCGGAAGCGCATCATCCGACCGGATGTGCGTCATCCGTTGCCACCGCGCATGCGCGGTCGCCATGTTATTGGAGATACAAGCGTCCATAGGAGCGACATACCTACTGCGCATGCGCCACCGGAGAATAGTGGGGCGCATGCGCGGAAACGCTATAAGGAGAATGCAGAGGAGAATTTATAATGTTTCAGTTGTTGTATACAGCGTTTTTTTCTTTGTGTATGGGAAATATAGGTAGGAATAAGGTATGGGTTAGTAGTAGGTATGTGAAATGAACTGGAGTGATGTTTTATATGTAATAGTGGCTGAGACATGCTTGGCAGAAAAACAGTATAGAGTGACACTTCGATGTTTCCACAGAGGTTGGTGCAGATACAGAGGTGGTACCCAGTTCATGGAGAAAACGTCACATATCTTGTTATTTCTACAATAAAAAGGACAACAATTAGAAACAAAATTTGTAACTGGAAGTGATGTCACTACAGGTCCTTAATTCAGATTGCTTGAGCCTCCGATTCCGTGGCTGCTCCTGCCGCAGATCCCTCAAAGAGGGCGAAAGGCAGGAATATTAAAAGAAGTGAGGTCTATGGAGCGCCGGAGGGTCGGAGAAAGATATTTAGGAGGACACGGAGGAGGCGGATGTTGAGGAGCGGATTGATTGCACCCCACTGATGAACTTTGGATTGGGTGGCTTAACACAAAAAACCTCTAATCATAATGGCACTCTATTTGGTGAGTCCTTGCTCACTATACATCCAGTCTCCCAACAACTAGAAATACAGTATGAATCCCAAAAAGATGAATCCCAATAAGCGAAGCTTTAAGCCAGTCAGAATCAAGTTTGTTGTTACCTCCACCACCTCTAACAAATAATAATGCTTCTGTTGATCTGTTGCCTTGATGCTTATTAATAGGGCAACCCTTTCCTTCCCTGTAAACAAAACAACACCCTTAACAAAACTAAAATCACTCCATTTTTTCAGGTGGTCCCGGGGTGTCACCCAAAAAGAAAAGACATATTGTGGATGTAGAGGTAGTGGGAGAGGCTCCACAAGATCAAGGCCCCAAAATAGACCCAGCTGTGAAAAAAAATGAAATCCTAATAGAGAGTGTAGGAACCCCCCCAGGAACTAGAGACTGGTACGGGTATGGTATATTTAACATCTCTAATTTACAACCCACCGATGGGGAAATTGCTCTTCTAAACCGAGGCCTGTCCTTTCACCCGAATACTCCCCTTAAAATGTTTACATTATTTTTGGATCTCAATTATTATTTTAGGAAATTAACACTAAAACGTCATTTTCTTTTAGAAGCTAGAAGGAGATCCAATATCACCAATGAGACTTCAATCGATACATTCTTATATGCACCAGTAAAAGGTAACTCCAATTTTTACCCCAGCACCGTAAGGGTCCACACTTGGAGTCTTTCCAACAATTAATCCTAAAAGTCCTCCGATCCTTCAAACAACATAGGAATTAGGACAATCTTAGTCCCAATGAAAGGCAATCGATTGAGTCCTTGCGTAACATCAAATAGATTATCATCATGAGTGTCAATAAAGGGGGGAGGGATAGTAATAATTGATAGAGATTGGTATATTGGGGAAGGATTGAGAATCCTCGGTGACCAGGACTACTATGAGAGATTATTGATGGATCCCTCTATTTCCATTTTTGGAAATACAAGGAGTACATCTTAAAAGCTAGTGAGGTTGGCATTTTCAACAAACAGGGAAAAAGATTTTTAAATATACAAAAATTTCAGGTCCCTTATTTTTATTTTTTACCCAAAGGTCACAAAAATGCTAAAAATTTTCCCGGGCGTCCAATAATATCCGGGGTCAATTCCATCACTTCAAACCTTTCGCATCATATTAATATCATTTTGCAAAAGTATGTAATTAGTCTCGATTCCCATTTGAGAGATTCGACTCATCTGCTAAGCCTTTTGAAGGATTTGCCCCCTTTAACTGGTTGTGTCCTTCTTACACTAGACATCACGTCCCTATACTCAAATATCACCCACGAGTTGGGAATGAAGGCCATCAGTGATTATTTGGGGAGTGACAATACTATGCATGAAATACAAAGAATATTCATTTTGCAAGGTATCTCCTTCATTCTGAATAATGTTTTTTCGTTCAAGGGCACCATGTGTCGCCAGATAAGGGGTTGTGCCAAGGGGGACGAAGTTCGCCCCAAGTTATGCCAACCTCCTCATGAGGTCTTTTGAGTCTGTCTACATTGCACAGTTCCCCCTGGCATTTGGTCACATAAAAATGTACAAGTGTTTCATAGATGATCTCTTCTTTATTTGGCGAGGCACTGAAGAGGAAGCCCTGAATTTTGTGGCAGATTTGAACAAAAGTCCCTGGAGGTTAAAGTTTACCACAACAGTCTGTGATCAAAGAATGCAGTGCTTTGACCTCCTCATTCTGATTGATGGGGCTGGGAGGGTGTCCACATCGACACATTTCAAAGCAGGTAATGTGAATAGTTACCTAAGTTTTGATAGTGGACACCTTCCCAGCTGGATTGTAAACATACCTTATGGGCAATATTGGAGGATCAGAAAAACTGCAGCAAAGAGAATCAAAAATGCTCAAAAAGAGGTTTGTATCTAAGGGTTACCCCAAAAAATGTTAAAAAGATGCCTTCACTAAAACAAGGGCATTAACTTAAGAAGTCTGTATAAACCATATTGTGTCTACTACTACTACAAGCACAAGAACCTCAAATTTGGCGAGTTGTAATCTGATCACCACTTTTGGCCACTCCCTTCAGGCTTTGGTAAATAAGTATTGGTTTTTGTTACGTAATGACCCAATCCTTTTAGACCATCTACCAAAACAACTAAAAATTATATATAACGAAGTCGTAATTTGAGAAATCTGATTGCCCCTAGCAACTATTCCATTATATCTAAATAATCCAGAGGACCGAGTTCCTCAAAGGTGGGGTGTTTTTGATGTAATGTGCCAAAATGCCTCTATTGTTCTACCATTGTTAATGGTGCACAAACATTCATCTCACATACCACCGGGGAGCAGTTCCCCATAAGATGTAATGTAACCAATCAGTCATCCTATATTAATTACCTGATCCAATGCACGTGCGGACTGCAATATGTAGGCTGCAGTATACAGACAATGCATTCCAGGTTAAATAAGCATAGGCAGAATATACGCAATGGTTTTATGCTCCACAGTGTTTTCAAGCACTTCCTTGCGGAACACCAGAAGGATGCAAAATTTTTGAAATTGATCATTATTGACCAGATTGGGGACACTGTACATGACAGACTCGGTTGTCTAATAAACAGGGAGAGCCATTGTATATATAGATTAGAGACGCTCGTTCCTGAAGGATTGCATTTAATGCTAGACGATGTGGTGAACTAACAAAGAACCTTTATTTTATCAATTTGTTTTTACTTTTTTATTTTCATGCTTCTTTCCACAAGTTGCCTTTTCTTCCTTCTTTTGTCTGATAGTAATGTATCGACACATTTTTATACACTTTTTTAGGATTTTAATTAATGTTGTTTCAACATCATTCTTAATACCATTTTTTAATGTAATGTATCCTTGTAATTATATTTCAATCTGTTTTGCTTTGTATATGAGATCACTTTTGGTCCTATATGGTTAATTGCCACTTCTTCTTAATTGCCATTCATTGATTGGTGGTTACCTGCTATACAAATGTGTGCACCTGTAATACACCCCACACCTGATGAAGGCAGTAATCCGTCATGAACTACTAATCCCTAATAAAGGTTTGTCATTCAGGCTCCCGTGTTCTCCTAATGATCCTTCCCCAACCATCCAGCGCTCCATAGATTGCACTTCTTTTAATCTTCCAGTTATTGTTTTAGGTCCTAAGACACGTTGTTTAGGACATGTTTTAGGACCTTGACACAATACAGCCCCCACCCCGACCTCAAAAGTATCTACCTTAACAATGGACGGCCACAATGGAGATCGGCTTGAATAAGAACAGGAGTGGACATAAACATTTTTTTTAATTATTAAAGGCCCCAACCTTCTCTGACCACCAAACCTTTAGATAATAATAATAATAAAACTTTATTTGTATAGCGCCAACATATTCCGCAGCGCTTTACAGTACAATGGTACATGTAAGAAAAATATACGGTACAGAAAGGTAATGCAGAACAGTAGTTACATACAATAAACATAGAATCAACTCAGGAAATACAATAAAAAGGCAAAAAATGAAGGTGACCCTGCTCGAAGGAGCTTACAATCTAAGACGGGATGGGAACACAAAGTACAGGGGCTTATAACAATGAATATCTTATGTTTAGGTGACTACTGTTAGGGAGAAGGATAGGCCTCCCTGAAGAGGTGTGTTTTTAGGGAGCGTCTGAAGCTATGCAAGTTGTGGATGGTCCTAATTTCTTGGGGTAGAGTATTCCAGAGGTTTGGTGCAGCTCGAGAGAAGTCTTGGAGTCGGGAATGGGAGGTTCGGATTAATGCTGATGTTAGTCTGAGGTCACCTTCAGAACGAAGGGGACGGGTGGGGTGGTAGACAGAGATGAGGGTGGAGAGGTAAGGAGGTGCCGCACCATGAATAGCTTTGTGGGTGACATCGAGCAATTTGAATTTGATCCTATAGTGAACGGGCAGCCAATGTAGTGACTGGCACAGAGCAGAAACATCTGAGTAACGGTTTGCTAGATAGGTGATCCTGGCTGCTGTATTGAGGATAGACTGGAGAGGGGAAAGCTTACTGTGGGGGAGGCCAGCTAATAAAGAATTACAGTAGTCAAGGCGGATCCACCTACTTATGTGTGAGATCCGTAAGATCTTTGATGATTTGAGAAAAACCCTTAATATAGTTTCTGTAATATATAGTGAACCCCAGAAAACGTTGCAAAACTTTAGGGGTGCTTCACACTAAGCGAGATCGCTGATGCGTCACAGTTTTTGTGACGCAACAGCGACCTCGCCTGCGATCTCGCTATGTGTGACAAGTAGCAGTGACCGGGCCCCCGCTGTGAGATCGCCGATCGTATTGGAATGTCCTGGACCATATTTTGATCGTTGGGCTCCCGCTGGGCAGCATGCATCAGTGTGTTTGATGGGGACAACGACCTCAAAACAACAGGTCTGAGTGACAGGGTCCCAACGACCGCCGTATTGTTGCTGCGTCGCTGGATAGATCAGACTGTGTGACATCTCACCAGCGACCACGTAGCGACACTCCAGTGATCCCCACCAGGCCGTATCGTTGTCGGGATCGCTGGTGCGTCGCCGAGTGTGACGAAGCCATAAATGTTGCCTGGTTGAATCCAATCAATTATGGCCTGTACTTTCCCAGGATCCATCTTAAATCCTGTAGCTGACACAATGAACCCCAGGAACTATATTTCTTGCACAGAAAAGGTACATTACTTAACAAAGAAAGAATTTTCTTTACTCCTTTGCAAGATCAAATGTTCATAATGTGAATCCAGGTCAGGCAAAAAAAATTAGAATATTATCCAGATAAAATATAATAAAAAATATATAATTCATCTCAAATATGTATCAAATTATAAGACCCTCTAAGATCAAGTTTGGAAAACCATTTCACCCCAGTAAATTGATTATATAGGTCAGGGATAAGTGAAAGTGGATGGGTGTTCTTAACCGTTATTTTGTTTAACTCACAGAAATCGAGGCAGGGACGGAGGAGGCCCCCATCTTTTTTTTTAACAAAACAAAATCCAGCAGCCACAGGTGATGAGGAAGGTTGACTATGCCCTTTCCATAAACTTTCGTTTATGAATACTTTCATGGTTATCCTCTCAGGGACAGACAAATTATACAGGTGGGCTTTAGGTAATTCGGCATTAGGGATAAGGTTGGTGATAGTACAATCAAAAAACATTTGCACTTAAAATGGGAGGGAAAGACCAAAAGATACAAACAGTGAAAATTGAAATGTGTAAGTATTACTGCAATGAAATAAAACCGGAAAAACATTTTTTTTAAATACTTTACAATTAAAAATGGTCAAATTTACTTGAGAAAACCAAAGGAGGATATGAAACAACTCACTACCAAGCAGCCACACCTAATACTGAATGCACATACAGGATGCAGATAACCTCCATTATAGATGGGTAGGGATGAGCGAGTGTACTCGTTACTATTCGGTACTTGCCAAATAGTACGGTACTCGGGCTACTCATTACTCTGCGAGTATCCTTGCGATTACTCGCAAAGTAAAGAGTACAATGTAAGTCAATAGAGAAGTGAGTAATTCCTTTACTGCCAGACCCTATAAAGAGGTCTGGCAGCAGAGGAAAAGGCTGCAATGGCCACATGATTGTTTAAAAGCCAGCGGTAAAAAGCCGCCAGGTTTTAAACAGTCATTAAGCCCCCTACTCGCTTCCCCGCAGCCTGACAGCAAGATCCTCCGCTCCCCCTGCCCCCTCCCCACCCGATCCTACGTTAGAACCGGGTGGGGAGTGAAGCACCAGTGAGCGGGGAGCGCAGGAGTAGGGTGGGGAAACTGGCGGTGAGAAGACTTCACCGCTGGCTTTCCCTGTCTGTGCTGCGCTCCCCGCTCACTGATGCCCCCTCCCCGCTCCCTGGTGCTTCACTCCCCACCTGGTCCTAACTTAAGATCAGGCGGGGAGGGGCATCAGTGAGCGGGGAGCGCAACACAGACCGTGAAAGCCGGCGGTAAAGTCTCACTGCCGGCTTTCCCACCTGTAGTTTCAAATGAGCAGCTGATTCTGGTCAGCTGTTCATTTGAAGTAGCGCTGCTGTCAGGGTTCATGTGAGTTCATGCTTGCCTGCATGAACTCACATGAACTTTCCCACGGGTGCACAGCTCAGCTACATCTCTGGTAGAGGTACTCTACCAGAGATGTAGCAGAGCTAACGAAGAACCCTGGATTGGACTATGGCACACGGAAAAGGATTTATAATAAATATGGAGTCTCTAAGTGTTTTTTTTGTTTTATTTCTAATAAAATATTTTTTCTCTGTGTTGTGTTTTTTGTAAAAAATTCACTAGAAATTCATGCCGGTCATGTCTAATATTGGCGTGACCCCATGAATTTTAGGCTTAGGGCCAGCTGATAACACAAAGCTGGCCCTAACCCCTTTATTACCCAGTGAGCCATGGTACTAGGGCCCTGGATGAGCTGGATACGGCGCCAGAAAGTGGCGCTTCAATGAACGCGACATTTTCTGGGGTGGCTGCGGGCTGCAATTCGCAGCGGGGGGTGCCCAGAAAGCTTGGGCCTCCCTGCGCTGCGGATTCCAGCCCCCAGCTGCCTAGCTGTACCTGGCTGGACATAGAAATAGCGCGAAGCCCCACACATTTTTTTTTAATTATTTCATGAAATAATAAAAAAAAAAGGGCTTCCTTCTATTTCTGTTTCCAGGCAGATACAAATAGTCACCTGGGGGTTGGGGGCAGCCTGTTCCTGCCTGCTGTACCCGGCTGTACACAAAAATACGGCGAAACCCACGTCAATTTTTTTTGGAAAAAATCATAAAAAGATAAAAAAAACATTTAGGGACTGCATCTTTATTAACCCCTCGAGGCCAGATCGCTGCGGCATTGTAAGGGATGTTAACTCAGGTCACCTGTGGCAGCTCAGCAGACAGCGTTTCCTGTGCGGTGCTGTAAAGCACACTCCCAGCAGCTTCCTATGTGGCTGGTTGGGAAGGTAAATATCGGGTAACCCGTTGCACCGTTGTCCCACAGCACATAGCGTTAACGCTATGCGGTGCTGGGAAAAGTACTAAGTTTAAAGCGCAATCCGGAAGGCTAGGGTCAAAACGTAAATGTGACCCTAGCCTAAAACCAATTTTGAGCTTGAGATAACAATTGACACTGGATAAGCACAGCAGCACATTCCAAGTCAGTGCGAGTGTGCACAATGTGGCTGTGGACTGACATTGGATTCCTGTGTGCCTTTGACCACCACTTGTGTCCCAGAAGAGCAGCAAGAAAAATTGCTTCAGTGAGGAGGAGAGGCCTCAACACCCCTCCTCTTTACTGAAGCTGTTCAAAGCGAAGCCAAAACAGTCCAGTCAGGAGGCAGATGATAGAACAAATCTGTAGCCACATTGTGTGCACCCACACTGACACCTTGGGTGCACTGCTGCACTCATCCAGTGTCAGTGCGTAAGCACAGACTTGCAAAAACTCACTTTTACCAATGGAGTGCTGTCAATAAAGATAAAACACTGGCTTTAATATACAAATACAAGGGTGGAACGGTGCAGCGAAGCATAGGCTACACCAACGGTGCATTGAAGCACCCACATTTGCTTGTTAAATAAAGTAGATTTTTTTGCAAATATTAGAAAAGCACTCTGGTAATTTTACCCCTAAACCTGTGTAAATGTTAGCATAGTCTAATGTCACCATCATAATGTCCGGAAACCTGCACTGTAGGTGAAAAGACACTGTGGTGGGGAGAAGCACAGTGAGTATGGGATTTACTGATAGTGAGCATCAGTGGCGTAACTAGAGTCTGGTGGGCCCCAGTGCGAAATTCAGACCTGGGCCCCCCCTTCCCCCTTGGGCCCCGTGTAACGTTCAAAGTTCTATAAAGACTCACAAATTGACCCCTCTATGTATTAATGTCCCTCACCCTGCTATATATGATCCTCCTCCTGGAATATGGTCCTTATCGTGGTATATATGTTCCCCTTTCTGGTATATATGGTCTTCCTCCTCCCACCATGATAGGCGTCCAATTATTATAACACATCCCATATTCCTCCATATATTACAATATATCCCCATAGTCCTCCATGTATTATAATGCATCCCATAGTCCCCCATTCATAAGGTAGCCCCAATAGTCATCCAGTTATTATAATGCACCCCCACTATCCTACATATAGTAGCCTCATAGACCTCTATATAGTATAATACAGCATCACAGCCCTCTATACAGTATAATGCAGTCTCCGTCCTCCATGTAGTGCAGCCCCTATAGTACAGCCTTATATATGCAGCCTCATAGCTCTCCATTAGTGCAGCCTTATATCCCTCTATATAGTGTGTTATATATGGAGCCCCACCGAGATCTGAAAAATAGGATTAGTGACAACTGCACAAAACAGTAGACTCACTCCAAAACCCAAGGTCACCCCACATGTTAGCCTATTCCAGTAGTGGAGTCTTCTGCTCTCCTCTGTCCCCAGCTCTTCACCTCCTCCTGTGTCCTCCTCCGTCCCCCATTCTCCTGTGTCCCACGCTCTCCTCCTCCTCTGTCCCCCGTTCTTCTGTATTTCCCGCTCTCCTCCTCCTGTGTCCCCTGCTCTCCTCCTCCTGTGTCCTCCATTCTCCTATGTCCCCCACTCTCCTTCTCCTCTGTCCCCAGTTCTCCTGTGATCCCCACTCTCTTCCTCCTGTGTCCCCGCTCTCCTGTGTCCCTCGCTCTCCTCCTCTATCCCCCGTCCTCCTGTGTTCCCCGCTTTCCTCCTCTGTCCCCATTCTCCTCTGTCCCCCACTCTCCTCCTCCCCTGTCCCCTGCTCTCCTCCTCTGTCCTCCATTCTCCTGTGTCCCCCACTCTCATCCTCCTCTGTCCCCGCTCTCCTCCTCCTCTGTCCCCCGCTCTCCTCCTCCGTCTCCCATTGTCCTGTGTCCCCGTTCTCCTCCTGCTCTATCCCCCGTTCTCATCTATCCCCGCTATCCTCCTCCTCCTGTGTGTCCTCTGCTCTCCTCCTCCTCTTTCCCCCTTTTCCTGTGTCTCCCACTCCCTCCTCCTCTGTCCCGTTCTCCTTGTCCGTGCTCTCTTCCTCTCTGTCCCCTGCCTCCTCCTCTGCCCCCTCTCCTACTATGTGTCCTTGCTCTCCTCCTCCTCTGTTCCCCTTCTCTGTGTCCCACTCTCCTCTCCTCTTCCGTTCTCTGTGATCCCCACTCTTCCTCCTGGTCCCGCTCTCCTGTGTCCCTCACTCTCCTCCTCCTCTCCTGTTCCCCCGCTTCTCTCCCCTCTGTCCCTCCCTGTTCTCCGCTCTCCTCCTCCTCTGTCCCGTTCTCCTGTGTCCTGCTCCTTCCTCCTGTCCCCTGCTCTCTTCTCCTGTCCCCCGCTCTCCTCCTCCTCTCCTCTGGTCCCCCACTCTCCTCTGTCCCGTCTCTCTTCTCCCTCCCTCTCTCCTCCTCTGTCTCCGCTCTCCTGTGTCCCTCTCTCCTCCTCCTCTGTTCCCCTCCTTTCCCCACTCTCCCTCCTCTGTCCCCGTCTCCTGTGTCCCACCTTCCCTCCTGTCCCCCTCTCCTGTCCCCTCTCTCCTCTCCTGTCCCCCCTTCCTTCCTCCTCCCCCCCTCCTCCTCTTCTCCCTGTCTCTTTCCTCTCCCCCCTCCCTGTCCCTTCTCCTCCCCTTCTCTCCTCCTCTGTCCCCAGTTCCCCTGTGATCCCCACTCTCTTCCTCCTGTGTCTCCGCTCTCCTGTGTCCCTCACTCTCCTCCTCCGTCTCCCTGTGTCCCCCGCTCTCCTCCTCCTCTGTCCCCGTCCCCCTGTGTCTCCCGCTTTCCTCCTCCTCTGTCCCCCGTTCTCCTTGTGTCCCCTGCTCTCCTCCTCCTCTGTCCCTGCTCTCCTTCTCCTGTCCCCCGCTCTCCTCCTCCTCTGTCCTCCTGTGTCCCCCACTCTCCTTCTCCTCTGTCCCCAGTTCTCCTGTGATCCCCACTCTCTTCCTCCTGTGTCCCCGCTCTCCTGTGTCCCTCACTCTCCTCCTCCGTCTCCCTGCATCCATCGTTTTGCTCCTCCTCTATCCCCCATCCTCCTGTGTCCCCCGCTCTCCTTCTCCTCTGTCCCCTTTTTCTGTCTCCCCCGCTTTCCTCCTCCTGTGTCCCTTGGCGCTTTCCTCCTCTCTTCTGTGAGTATTCAGCAACAGTGTGTCCTCACTTTCTGGATGAGCTGCCAGGACTAGACACAGGGCGGGAGACTGAGGAGGCTGCCGCCAGACTCTCTGGACCTCCAGAAGCTCACGGCTCTGTCCTGAGATGCAGCACATGACGCAGCAGCCGCGGAAGTTTCAAAGCTGCCGTGCCACCGCGCCTTCCTGTCCTCCGGCAGCCGGAATCAACCGCCTGGGGATCGGCTTGGCAGAGCGCTATGCAGAGACATGGATGTGCGTCCTAGGGATGCACATCTATGTAAAGCAGCCACAAGGGTCGGCGGGCGCTAGGCCCCTGTACTTCCGGGCATGGTCGCACTTGCGACCTCTGCGACCGTGGGTGGTACGCCACTGTATGTATGGTCCTCTTCCTGGAATATGCCTTTATCCTGGTATGTATGGTCCTCCATTATAGTAAAATGCAGCCCCACAGCCCTCCATAAAGAATAATGCAGCGTCCCAGCCCTCCATATAGTATAAAGCTGCATCACAGCCCTTTGTATAATATAATGCAGCCTCACAGCCCTTCACATAATATAATGCAGCGTCACAGCCCTTCATATAGTATAATGCAATAATGCAGCCTCATAACCCTCCATATAGCATTCATCCTCTCAACACACATACACTCATACAGGGACACATATGCACACACAGGGACACAGACACGCACACAGGGACACGGTCACACACACCGGGACACAGACACACACACCGGGACACTGACACACACAGGGGCACACACACAGACACACACACACACACAGGGACACACACACACACAGGGACACTACTCACTGGTCCACCCCACCGGCGCCTCTCTCAGCCTGCAGAAGCTCGGAGGAGCCAGGACAGCGGCACCGTACACTAACGGCTTCTGAGGCAAGGAGATGACTGTGGTGCCGCTGTCCTGGCCAATCACATGCCACGAGCTGCCTGGGCAGCCAGTCACAGGCCAGTAGCTGAGGTCATGCGCCGACTAACCTGTGATTGGCCAGGACAGTGGCGGGGGCAGAGAGAGAACGGTGTTGCCGGACTTTATACATCTGGCGGCTGTGATCAGCCGCCTGGGGACATGGATGTGCGTCCTCAGGGATACACATCCATATAAAGCGGATGCAGCCAGGGGACGGCGGGCCCCTGTACCTTCAGGCCTGGTCGCAGCTACGACCGTGGATGTTACGCCACTGGGGAGGGTGCACACAGTATAGGGGGTACAGTATATGGGATGGGCATGCACAGTTTGGGGAGGGGGCACAAAGTATATGGGGAGAGCACAGTATGGGGGGCACACAGTATAGTGGGAGGGGGCACACAATTTAGGGGGGTACAGTATATGGAGAGGGAAGACAGTATATGGGGCAGGGGCACAGAACCCTGTTTCTGACCTGTTACAGGATCTGTAGGTCCCTCCTGGTGATCAGCTTGCAGCGGTTGGCCCCCAGCACCCGCACCTGCTCCACCGTGCACACCTCCGGGGTGATGTCCAGCCGCTTCAGCTTGGTGCAGCCTGCCCGCCCACCAGGTGCTTCAACTGAAACTCCTGCGGCAGAGAGATTAGCTCCTGCCTGTCTGTGCACCTCCAACATCCGACACTCACTGCCGCCCCTGAGAGCCGGGCTGTACCTGCCTAGCAGCGCTCACCACTACAGAAGGAGGCGCGGACACGGCCCTGCTCTCGGCTGGAGACAACAAGCAGCTGCCGCTGCTGCCTCACTGTGTGACAGCCGGAGTGCAGAAGCGGCCACACACATCGGAGATACAAGCCTGCTTAAACGCAGGCCGGCGCGAGCACCGCCACCTCCCCTCCGACACACTGGCCACGCAGTCACATGGATGTACGTCCTTGGAGATGCACATCCATGTGAAGCTGGGGCCCGGCGCTGGTATCAGCGGTCGCAGTGGGCTGCAGGCTGCCCGGGCCCCTTATAGGTCCGGGCCCCGTCACACCGCGATCCCTGCGACCGCGATCGGTACGCCGCTGGCGAGCATGCAGTCCAAAACTTAGGATCTCCTGTATATAGATCTTATCAAGAAAAATGTCCGCTCTGCACAAAGATATGTGGAACTCCAGGAAGTGCAGGGGTGCACCTATCATGATGCGAACCAAGTTAGTTGCTGCTGGTAAGCAGAGGGCGGCATCTGCAGGTGGCTCAGTGGCAGCTCCAGCTGCCCTCGGATCCCGCTGCTGGCCGCATTCTTCCAAGTCTCGGCCACCGCTGCACTCTGTAGCTCAGCATGACAGGGCACGATGATGTCATGAGTGAGCACCCCTGTGCTGACCCATGCAGAGGGAAGATGCACTTTGGGGAGACCAGAGCTGCGACAAGAGAAGTTGAGTATTTAATTTTCTTTTTTAATCAGTGAGTACACTGGTGAGAGACTATGTAGCACTATGTAATGTGCAATATAATATAGGAGGACTATGGGGGTGCATTATACTATATGAAGGATTGTGAGGGTGCATTATATAATATGGAGGGCTATGGGTGTACATTATACTATATGGAGGACTATGGATGGTGCATTATACTAAATGGAGGGCTGTGAGGTGTGCATTATTATTATTATTATTATTATTAATTTACTATTTATATGGGGGACTTTGGGGTACATTATGCTATATGGAGAACTATGGGGGTGCATTATATTATATGGAGGACTGTGGATGATGCATTATAATATATTAAGGACAATGGATGATGCATCATGATATATGGAGCCAATTATACTATATGGAAGCCATTATTATTATTTATTTATTTATATAGCACCAATGGTTCCATGGCGCTTTACATAAGAAGTGGGGGTAACAAGGACTGGTACAGTACATACGAACAATCAAGGGCTCGATGGGAGAGGACCCAGTCCACGAGGGCTCACAGTCTACAGGGGTGGGAGAGGAGACAGTGGGAGGGGAATCGCCAAGCGTGTGTTGGTGCAGCGCTGGGTCTCATTGTAGGTTGTAGGCTTGTTGGAATAGGTAAGTTTTCAGGTTCTTTTTAAAACTCTTAAGGGTAGGCGAGTGTCTGACGTGCTGGGGGAGAGAGTTCCAGAGTATGGCGGAGGCGCAGGAGAAGTCTTGTATGCGGTTGTGGGAGGATGAGATGAGTGGGGAGGAGAGGAGGAGTTCTTGTGAGGAGCGCAGGTTGCGTGGGGTAGGTATCGGGAGACCATGCCGGAGATGTAAGGGGGGGACAGGTTGTGGATGGCTTTGTAAGTCAGGGTTAGGATTTTAAATCGAGATCTTTGGGGGGTGGGGAGCCAGTGAAGGGCCTGGCGGAGGGGAGAGACAGGGGAATAACGAGGAGGCAGGTGGATTAGATGGGCAGCTGAGTTTAGGATAGAGCGGAGGGGTGCAAGGGAGGAAGCAGGGAGACCGATGAGCAGTAGGTTGCAGTAGTCAAGGTGGGAGATGATGAGGGCATGGACGAGAGTTTTGGCAGTGTCATGGTTAAGGAATGAGCGGATCCGGGAAATGTTCTTGAGCTGGAGTTGGCAGGAGGTGGTGAGGGCTTGGATGTGGGGCTTGAAGGAGAGGGAGGAGTCAAGAGTGACCCCAAGGCACTTGGCGTGGGGGACTGGGGAGAGGGAGCACTCGTTAACTAGGATTGACAGGTCTGTTAGAGGGGGAGGGCGGCTGGGAGGGGGAAGACGATGAACTCTGTTTTGTCCATGTTCAGCTTGAGGAAGTAAGCAGAGAAGAAAGATGAGATGGAGGACAGGCATTAGGGGATTTTAGACAGAAGAGAGGTGATATCAGGCCCGGAGAGGTAGATCTGGGTGTCATTGGTGTAGAGATGGTACTGGAGGCCATGGGACTCAATGAGCTGACCTAGGTAGAGGGTGTAGATGGAGAAGAGTAGCGGTCCCAGAACCGATCCCTGACGGACGTCGACAGTGAGGGGGTAGGACGAGGAAGAGGTGTAGGAGTGGTTGACGCTGAAGGTGCGGTCCGTAAAGTATGAGGAGATCCAGGAGAGGGCGAGGTCGGTGATACCAAGGGATTCTAGAATTTGAAGTAGGAGGGAGTTGTCAACCGTGTCAAAGGCGGCAGATAGGTCGAGGAGGTGGAGGACGGAGTGGTGGTGTTTACTCTTCTGTGGTCAGTAGGTCATTGGTGACTTTAGTTAGGGCTGTTTCAGTGGAGTGGTGAAGTCGGAAACTGGATTGTAGGCGGTCGAAGAGGGAGCAGGAGGATAGGTAGGAGGACCGTTCAGAATGGACGTGTTGTTCAAGTAGTTTGGATGCGAAGGGGAGGGCAGTAGTTAGCAACAGATGATGTGTTGAGGGAGGGTTTTTTGAGGATGGGTGAGATCAAGGTGTGTTTGAAGGTGAGGAAAGACGCGGTAGTGAGTGATAGGTTGAAGAGGTGGGTTGAAGAGGGTGAGGACTGCGGTGAGCTTTGGGATGAGATGGGAGGGGAGTGGGTCAAGGGCGCAGGTGGTGAGGTGAGATCATGACAGGAGGGAGGAGAGCTGGGCTTCAGTCACGTTGGAGAAGCTTCCTTTGGTCAAAGAGGTGAAAGAGGGTTGGGCGGTAATGGGGGTGGGTCGGGGGGACGTTGGGCCAAAGCTTTCTCTAATTTTATCAATCTTTTGTTTGAAGAAGGTGGCGAAGTCATCGGCGGAGATGAGGGGGAAGGAGGAGGTGCCGGGGGACGGAGTAGGGAGTTGAAGGTTTTGAATAGTTGCTTGGGGTTTCGGGACAGTGTGTTGATTAGAGAAGAGAAATAGGTTTGCTTTGCGGCGGTGAGTGCATCTTTGAAGTTGGAGGAGGGGGTGAGATGGATGGGTAGTAAGGAGGGAGAGATCACTACGGCCTTGGTGGGTGGAGGGATGTTTGGGGTTAGAAGCAAGTGAAGTAGCATGGGGGTGAGGGTGAAAAGGAGAGGAAATATTGTGGGTAGCAGTTAAGTGTGCAGATTTTAGCGGTAAGGTATCGCGGTGGTGGGATGGGGCAGGGGAGGTGCGTGGATCAGGCGGGAGCAAGGTGGGCTTGGGGACAGGGTCGAGTTGGAGTATGTTGCCAGGGTGTTGGAGAGTGAGGGGGGGTCATAGATGGGGAAGGGGCGCAGACAGGGCTAAGGGGTAACGGAGGAAGGGGTACAGTCAAGGGTGGCATACGGTACAGGGTGTGATGTGGTCGAGAGTAGGGTGCGGTGCGGTGGTGGGGTGTAGTCTGGGATGGGGTGGAGTCGAGGATTTGATTAGCAGGGGTGAGGTGTAGCCGGGGGTGGGAGACAGCTAGGGAAGTGGGGCAGCCAGGGACTAAGAAAAACCCAGGGACACAGAAAAAGCTAGGGATGAGGTACAGCCGGGGGCGAGGTGCAGCTAGGGGGGAGGTGCAACCATGGTCACAACTGAGGTGCAGTCCATGGATGGAGTGATGCAGCTGGAGATGGGAAGATGGAGCCGGAGATAAGATGATGGAGTCAGGGATGAGATGATGAAGCCGGAAATGAGATGATGCAGCCGGGTGATGAGATGATGCAGCCGGGTGATGGGATGATGCAGCCGGGTGATGGGATGATGCAGCCGGGTGATGGGATGATGCAGCCGGTGATGAGGACGATGCAGCCGGGTGATGGGATGATGCAGCCGGGTGATGAGATGATGCAGCCGGGTGATATGATGATGCGGTCGGGTGAAGAGATTGCGTAGCCGGGTGATGAGATGATGCAGCCGAGTGATGAGATGATGCAGTCGGATGGTGAGATGATGCAGTCGGATGATGAGATGATGCGGCTGGGGGTGAGATGGTGCAGCCGGGGATAAGATGGTGGAGCCAGGGGATCCAAAGTAGCCAGGAGAGTCAAAGGCAGGCAGGGGGTCAGTGGCAGCGAGGGGGTTAGCAGCATCCGGGGGGGGTCAGGCATAGCCAGGGGGGTCAAGTGTAGCCAGGGGGGTCAAGAGTAGCCAGGGGGGTCAAGCGCAGCCAGGGGTTCGGGCCCAGCCAGGAGGGTCAGGCGCAGCCAGGAGGGTCAGGAGCAGCCAAAAGGGGAAGGATGGGGCCGAGGGGTCAGATGAAGCCACAAGGCTGGGTGCAGCCTGGGGCCGAATAGAGTCCGGGGCCAGATGGAGTCAAGGGCCAAATGCAGCCGGGGCCAGGTACAGCCGGGGGCCAGGACAGCAGTCAGGGGCCCAGATGCAGATGGGGCCAGATGCTGACAGGGACCAGGAGCAGGGGCCAGGAGTAGCCTTTGGGTCTTTTGCAGCCAGGGGCTAGTGCAGTCAGGGGATAGTCCCGGTGGAAGGGGACTCTCTTCCTCCTCACCTCTCAGGCCGCGGTGTTGTAGGAGCGCTGGTGCTCCCGCCTCTGGGGTAGGTGGCCGATCGGCGCGGTCAGCTAGTCAGGGCATCGGGCGCTGTGCTGACGATGTAGGCCAGGGGCCGGCCGGAAATGAAGGTCCCGCCCGGTGTCTCGCGGAGGAGCGCACGGCCACCGCTGCGCTCCGTGGGGTCCCAGGAACGGTGCTGGGTGACAGCCGTGGGATCTCGCTGCGTGGAGGGTAGGACGGACGAGCCGTCGGCGGGATGGTGGAGGGACCGTGGGCCTCCGGTTCAGAAGTGGTGCCAGGTGGGAGCCGGTTGCCGCTGGAGGAGACCTGTTCGTGCGGTGCAGGTGCAGAGTTGAGCAGAGCGGTGCGGGCCTCGAGGTGAGAGGAGCCAGACGGGGTAGTCGGTCGGGCCGCCGATGAGGCCAGGGTGGTAGGCCTGGAGGGGGACCGACAGTGCCTGGTCTGGACGGCCGCTGATGGAAGTTTAGGGTCCAGATGACCCTAGGGGTATTCACATCCTAATCAATATGATAGTCCCTGTGAAAGACGCATTGTTCACAAGATACTGTTAATTACTATTTGGTGAATGAAACAAAAGTCCAATATCTCATTTCCTGCGCTAGGATGGACAGGCGCCAACGTATTTCAAATGTTTGTTGACTTTTTCAAAGCTGCAGGTGGCACCGAGAGGTCGATTGGGACATAACTCAATAAGGATTGTTTTGATATTGTGTTATTGGCTGGACCCAATAAATACTATTCCGGTAATATCTGTTGACGTTGATGTTATAGGGCAGACGACCATTTTTCCCTCTAGATGACATTAACCCTACAGATCACTCTGGAGTGTTCCAAAATTGTTAAAGAGAATGTATCATCAGAATATACCCTATATTTTAATCCAGTTTATTTTGTGTTAAAAGGGTTGTCCAGTTTTGAAAACGTCTCTCCCATGTCTGTTTTTATTAAATAAATCAATTGCTGCTAATGTTCATGTTTGTTTCCTGAACGTAAAATACGGTAACTAAAGAGTCAATTGCAAGGAAAACTGCAAGATTTCTATATTTCTATATTTTTTAATGCAAAAAATTATATAAAACATTTTGCCAATCCATTAAAAATACTTTTAAATTACAAAACTGAAGGAACAAGGGGGCATCCTCTATGTCTGGAGGAAAGAAGGTTTAATGATAATCACAGACGTAGATTATTTACTGTACGAGCAGTGAGTCTGTGCAACTCTCTGTCTAATGATGATGTAATTGATCGCTTCTTTGCATTGACTGCAAAAAATTCAAAGAAAACCATAAAAAAGTTAACTGGAATATGGAATGCATAGGAGTATGTTCACACTGGCCATTAAACAGCAACACCAAAAGGACAGCAAAAATGAAAAATACTCTAAAAGAAGTAACTAATTAGCAATAGTGCATATAGATAAAATAGGGGATTTGGTTAGCATTATTTTGATCAAAAAATCCTTTGCTAGACATGTCACTTGAAGCAAGGATCACCAAGCCTACTTTAGACATATCATATGAAGAGAGAAATCACTGAAGAAGGACATCATGGTAGGAGGAATAGAAGGAAAAAGGCAAAGAGGAAGAACAGCAACCCAATGGCTTGACACTATGAAGACAGTGGCAGCGAAGACCTGGTGGACCTTTTTAAGCTTGTAGAAAACCCTGTTGGACCCATCCAGGCTTGGAGAAGACCCCATTGAATCGATCTAGACTTTGAAAAGACCCTGGTGGCCCTATCTAGGCTTGCGAAGACCCTGTTAGACCTATCTAGGCTTGGAGAAGACCCCATTGAATCAATCTAGACTTGGAAAAGACCCTGGTGGAACTATCTAGGCTTGCGAAGACCTGTTAGACCTATCTAGGCTTGGAGAGACCCATTGAATCGATCTAGACTTGGAAAAGACCTGGTGGCCCTATCTAGGCTTGCGAAGACCCTGTTAGACCTATCTAGGCTTGGAGAAGACTCCATTGAATCGATCTAGACTTGGAAAAGACCCTGGTGGAACTATCTAGGCTTGCGAAGACCCTGTTAGACCTATCTAGGCTTGGAGAAGACCCATTGAATTGATCTAGACTTGGAAAAGACCCTAGTGGAACTATCTAGGCTTGGAGAAGACTGGTGGACCTATCTAGGCTGCACAAATTCGATCTTCCTACAGAGCATTTATCCATCAAATTGCCATGGCTCGAGAGTGAGCTGAAGGCCGATAAGTAATAATAACAATTATTATTATTATTTATTTATATATTAATAGAATATAAATGGAGGAAGAAAACAAAGCGGAGTTCTGAGAAAAACACTCCAGAATGGTTATAGCATGATAACTACAAATAATAACTAAAGCCGACAAGTAACATATCTTCTTTAATGCATAAAGTCTTCATCACGTGTATAATTAAAAGTGTTCCTGAACTTACAATTAAGTTGTACATACATGGGTGATTTCTTCCAGTAAAAACTTCACAGATGTTAATGGGTTAAGGTCAGTATTACCAATCAGCTCCACTAACAAGAGTTAAAAAACATCCAGTTTGTTGCATAGATTTACAGGAAATTACGATAGTGAACATTTTCCTAAGTATTTCAAATATTTGTTGACCTCTTCAAGGTTTATGGTGGGCGGTTGGGAGGACAATTCTGATGTAAGTAAACAAAATAATGTTTTTTGTACAATTCTGTTGAAAAAGGATTGTTCCAAATTGTTGTCAGTGGCAGAACCCAATGATTCCTGTTTCCATACTGGCGGTTAGATCTTGATAACAGAAGGCAGAGTAGAATTTTTCCCTATAATTTTTGATAGTGGTTCTTCAGAGTGTGCCGCATGCAAGGATGGAACACATACTAGAATGAGGGACATATACCAGGATGGGGCTATACACCAGGATGAGGGCACATATACCAGGATATGGGTCATATAACAGGATGGGGGCCATATGCCAGGATGAGTATATAACCCAGGATGGGGCACATATACCAGGAGATTGGCCATATACCAGGACGGAGCACATATACCAGGATATTCATATACCAGGATGGGTCATATACCAGGATATGGGCCATATACCAGGATGGAGTCCATATACAAGGACATGGGCCATATACCAGGATGGGACATGGATACCTGGATGGGGTCCATATACTAGGATATTGGCCATATCAGGATGGGGAACACATAATAGGATGGGTTCATATTCAAGGATGATAGATATATACCAGGATGCAGGACATATATATAAGGATGGAGAACATATACCAGGATATGGGTCATATAACAGGATGGGGGCCATATGCCAGGATGAGGTATATAACCCAGGATGGGGCACATATACCAGGACAGAGCACATATACCCGAATATGGGCCATATACCAGGATGAGGGCCATATATCAGGATATATGCTATATACCAGGATGGGGATCATGTACCAGGATATGGGCCATATACCAGGATGGAGTGAATATGCAAGGATATGGGCCATATACCATGATGGGACATGAATGCCTGGATGGGGTCCATATACTAGGAAATTGGCCATATCAGGATTGGGAACATATAACAGGATGGGTTCATATTCCAGGATGATAGATATATACCAGGATCGATGACATATATATAAGGATGGAGAACATATACCAGGATGGGGACATATACCTGGAAGGGGCCTAGCTTTGGGGCATTAGTACAGAATTTGGTGACATTACCCCCATAACAGTGTCAGCAGCAGATCCACCCTCCCATAACAGGGCGTCATGAGCATATTTTTTCTTAAATTTCCCCCCCCATTTTCCTCCTCTAAAACCTAGGTGCAACTTATGGTCCAGAGCATCTTATAGTATGAAAAACATGGCAATATGCAATGTATGTGCCCAGTTAGCCAGTAATCCAATTACAACACATCAGTTTTAATATTTCAATCTAGGTCATCCTAGAAACATGAGCCCATATAAAAACTGGGTTGCACAGATGAAAGTTGTTCACATGTGGGAATTGACCTATGTTGATTGTGATATATAACTCCTTTTCTCCTCCCTCCAAGGAAACAGAAGATAACTTTAGACTGGAAGGTTTAGGCATGTCTGTTATTTCTTCATTTATATTTTGTAACAGTTTTTGCATATTTGTGTGTTGTTTTATTTTCACCTTTTTATATCTTTCTTATAAGCACTGTATTTTTTTTATATTAAAGCTAAAACTTTAATAACTGTGATCCTTGTATGCTCTAAGAATCCATAGACTTACAAAGAGTGTGTGATCCTGGAGCCAATCTGCACTCGATGTGTAGATTTTTAATCCAGATATAGGCATATTTATATTAGGTTCCCGATGAATTAAATGACCTTGTTGTAGTTTTCGGGCTACACGGATTGGCCAATACATAAACGAAGTATTTCTTGTTTTCAATATTCCTATAGCCAAAATTTCATTGCAGAGTGCCACTGTTTATTTTTTTGAAGTTATATTATGTTTTTCAGGTAGCACCTGTCCCACACCTGTTAAGGTGCCTTTACACGCCGCCACTGCGGTGTGGCTCTGCCAGGCAATTGGGATTTCAGTCACGGTTGCCTTGAAATTGCTACGAAGTTGCGGCGTGTAATTTGGGAAAGTGATGGTGATTTTCGCAGTTACTCCCGGTTGCTGTTTCAGAGCATTGTTCTAAAATCAGAGGCAACCCAGATGGTGAATTGCCCTGGTATTGGCGTGTAAACAGGCGATAGGGATGGAATCTGCGTCGCCTGGTGATTTCCAAGGGGCGTGCCACAGCGTGATGTTTTCCGCGCCCCATCAGTGATGATTGGTGGTGGCTACTGTGTTTCCATTGGCTGTCCCTTCACAGGACGCCATATTTAAAGAGCTGTTCATTCACACTACATAATTGCAATGGCGTCATGTATTAGCCAGCCTTCCTGCACAGGCTGGCCAATCATGACACTAATGCGTTGTCTAATCAGCGTGTTTAGGGCGCGGAATACACAACTATGTCAAGCCTAAGGCTTGCGGCGCTAAAGATGTACGCCCACATTCCCTCAGTGGTTGCGGCGTGTGAAGCGGCGACGGGATTCAACCGGATGTTTCCCGCAGGATCAGTTTCAACTTCCGGGGAACCACGTTCCCTTGGGTTGACAATGCAATTGCGGCATGTACATGCGGCATCGGCGATCGTTAGCAACGGTTAAAAACGTGCACGCACACGTACGGTTGCTACCGATCGCCAGTGATAGTTGCGGCGTGTAAAGGTACCTTTAGGTACCTCTGCTTTTCCTGGGAGTCACCTAGACACTCAGAGAGAATTAATAAGCATGTATTGTGTATATTTGCCTGCCATGTCATGTTCCATTAAAAGTACCTGTGTAAGGGCCCTTTCACATCAGCGTTTTTTTCAAATCGCGGCAGATGCAGTGAAAAAACCGCATCTGCCGCGATTACTGCATACCGGCTGCACTTGCGGCGTGGTTGTGGTGCGGTTGTGGTAAACGCCATACAAATGTATAGGCGGACTTGCGGCAGGTGCGGCAAGTGCGGGTTTTGGCACTTGCGGCAGGTGCGGCCGCGAAAAAAAACGCGGCTGACAGCATTTTTTTTCGTGGCTGCACCTGCTGCAAGTGCCAAAAACTGCCTATACATTGTATGGCGTTTACTGCAACCGCGCCGCAACCGCGCCGCAAGTGCAGCGGTATGCGGTAATGCGGCAGATGCGTTTTTTTCACCGCATCTGCCGCGATCTGAAAAAAAACGCTGATGTGAAAGGGCCCTAAGAGACCTAAATCTTTCCCTAATGTTTATTCCTTATTCTTTGCTTTTAGTTTACTGTTTTTCTGCTTCTCCTTAATCGGAATATTTTGTCTGACTTTTTTGTTCCTTATTCTTGGCTATGCTTATGACTTCCCTTCATACCTTCTTTATATTATTACCACCAACCTGTCCTTCAGTGCTGACCTCTGGATGTGCATTGACCTATCTTTTGCCTGCTTATTCCTATTGTCGTTGCTTTGGAGGGTTTAGTGCACAATGACCGTACCTTTATCAAGGGGGTAGTGTTGAAGACAGGGTTTCTTTTGCCAATCTAATTATTACTATAGTTACCCTATAGACTTTGGTTGATAGTGTGGTATCCCACAAAGTGGCCATCTCTATGGGATTCCAGAAGTACAGAGTGTTCCACGCAAATACTGTAATTTCTGTATATACCGAATGACGGCAACTATAGGAGTCACTTGCAAGTGAGAGGAGCTAACTCTCGCTATGCAGTGGAAAATTGAGTTGATGGGAGACCGCCATTGAGAAAGGAATTGCAGCTGACAGCCTCCATGCTGGGAGGATTTCTAATGCATCTGTACAAGTTGTCTTAGGCTGGTTTCACACTGCAGCTTTTTCCCTGATCAGTGTCCATCCAGTTTGTGAGCCAAAACCAGAAGAGGAACATGCAGAGAAAACTATAATTGAAAGATTGATACCTGTTCTGAGTTTTGGAGACACTCCTGGTTTTGGCACACAAACTGGATGGAGCCTAATCAGGGAAAAAAATTGCAGTGTGAATCCAGCCCTAAAGTAAAAGAAATTGCTGTCTAAAGGCCACTTTACACACACCAACTTATCTGTCCAACTTCTGACCAACTTGCTGGTTGCAGTGAAATCATGGATACATTGTTCCTTTGTACACAGTCACAAAATGGAGCAATGTGTCCATGATTTCACTGCAACCAGAGATCTGTTCAGAAGTTGGTCTCAGAAGTTGGTGTGTGTAAAGCGGCCCTTATACTGATTTATTGGATACCTATAGTGAAAGTCAAATGTTTTGGTGAGCTAGACTCTTCCGGCATCAAGGCAGAACTGTGCAGCAGGAGTGTGGGTAGGGTTTAAGGCTCTGCAGTGGCCCCTTTGTATTTCTTTGAGCCTCCTTCTATTAAATGTCATGCTAGGGCCGCCTTTGCCACAGGCAGCGCTAGCACACATTTATCTCCTGGCGCATGCTCAGTTTAACCCCTGGCCATCTCCAGCAAAATGGAGACAGCAGTGGCGCATGCACAGATCGAGATCTTGACTCGTCATTGGGCAGAGTTCCCAATACGTTGCAACCAACGGCCATGTAACTGGAGATTGCCGAAGGTTAAATTGACCACGCGATTCCTCTGGTGCCATTTTGCTGGAGAATGTCGGGATATGATTGTGCGCAAGCGTGACATTTAAAGAAAGAGGCTCATACAAATGAACAGAGGAAATGGCAGAGCCAAAAACCCTCCCCATATTCCTGTCCTGATGCACAAAGAGGCTATTACACCAAGACTTCTAAGGTGAATTAAAAAAGAACCAGGATACAGATTGTTTCCCATTACAGATACCGTATCAGAATAACATGGCCATTATGGCCAGACCTTTACTTTACCAGGTTAAAGCATGATGACAGGTCAGGTTCTCTTTAACCGTAAGTGCAAAAACACTGGACAGTTATTCCTTACTACCTGAATATAGTTATTCATCTTGTTATCACCAGTAGGTGTAGTTGTTTTTTCATGATTGAAGATTAACTGAACAAACAACTTTTACCACCACCAGATTCTACTTAAAGGAGCAGCTACTGTGCAAACACTCTATCCACTGTTATATTCCCTTTTTATTGTGGGACCTTGTGTGTGTGCAACTTGGAGGGACCGACCATGACAACAAGCTTGGCTGCCATGGGGCGGATTACTGGCCACAGGAACACAACCCCTGCCGTGCACCACACGAGGTTACCACAATACACAATATACATTACTAGTCAGAATGTTGGCATTTTGCTCTGGAAATGTGACCTGTCTTTGCACCATCTTTGTTATTCATGCGCTACTCCCAGGGGTGCACCGAGCCCCACTGCCGCCTGACGGGGGGGGGGGGTGCTGGTGGTTCCCAGCGCTGCCGCCCCTTCAGCAGTGACCGGGTCGCCACTGCCGCCTGAGCCGCGGCAGTGATTGCCGGCCGCGGCCGTGAGTACCGGGGGATGGGGGGGTTTGGGGGGGGGTGCTATGGAAGCCTGGGGCTGCCGCCCCTTCTGTGCCTCTCCCCCGGCGGTCGCCGCTTACCTGCGCTGCGCGGGGCGAGAGCGGCCGGCGCCATGATAGGGGAGGAGGCGCCGCCCCCTTCTGCACAGCCGCTCCCCCTGCCTCTTGCCGCCTGAATGACAGGGCTCACACTGTCCAATGGACGGTGCGGCCCTGGCTACTCCTCAACATCTTACATTATTAGAAGTATTTATTGGCCTTCAGCTCGAGCCATGGCGACTTGATGGATCAACACTCTGTAGGAAGATCTTGTGGAGCCTAGATAGATCAACCAGAATCTTCTCCAAGTCTAGATAGGTCCACCAGGGTCTTCTCCACTGTTATCTTGATAGTATCAAGTCATCAGGTTGCTAATCTTCCTCTTCCCCTTGTTCCTTCTATTTTTCCTACCATGATGTCCTTCACCAGTGATGGCTCTCTTTGTATGATATCTTCAAAGTAGGCAAGTCTTAGCTTGGTGATTCTTGCTTTAGGTGACATGTCTGGCTTGATTTGTTCCAAAATGGATTTGTTGGTTCTTCTTGCCATTCATGGTATTGATGACATCCTTCTCCAACACCATGTTTCGAAGGTGCTGATTCTTCTTCTGTCTTATTTCTTTATCGTTCATTTTTCACTCCCACATGATACTACAGAAAAGACCAGGCTATATGGTTTGGGACAGGCTTCCCTTCTGGTGCAAATGATTTCACTGCTCTAGTTCTGCATTTATATACCCTGATATAAGGCACCTATTGGCGAGCTCCTCCTTGGAACCCTGCTGCTGGGGCCATTATTGGCCTCTTACAGTGGCGTAACTAGAGTCTGGTGGGCCCCGGTGCGAAATTTAGACCTGGGCCCCCCCCCCACCAGGGCCGGACTGGTACCAAGAAGCAGCCCTGGAAAACAAGCTCCACCAGCCCATATACTATAACACCCATCAGCCCCAATACGTAAATTTTGCTTTTACCCTGTTGTGGCCCTCACCACTTTCTTAAAGACGTTATTTGAAGAGCCACATGTGAATGGTGCAGCAGAGGAAGAATCAACCACAGCTCCATTTACATGGTGCTCTTCAAATCTCTGTTTCTCAGGATTGTGGGGTCCAAGTGCTCAGACACACAGAGCCACAGCCAGCCACACACAGAGCCACAGCCAGCCACACACACAAAGCCAGCCACACACACAAAGCCAGCCACACAAACAAAGCCAGCCACACAAACAAAGCCAGCCACACACACAAAGCCAGCCACACAAACAAAGCCAGCCACACACACAAAGCCAGCACACACACAAAGCCAGCCACACAAACAAAGCCAGCCACACAAACAAAGCCAGCCACACACACAAAGCCAGCCACACAAACAAAGCCAGCCACACAAACAAAGCCAGCCACACAAACAAAGCCAGCCACACAAACAAAGCCAGCCACACACACATACACACACAGTCAGTCACAGCTAGACAGCCGCACACAGTTAGCCACATAGACAGCCACCAGCCACACAGACAACCACACGCAGACACAGCCAGACACACATACAGCCACACACAAACAGCCAGCCACATAGACAGCCACCAGCCAGGCACACACTGATGCAGCCAGCCAAACACATACACAGCCACACACACACAGCCACAGACAGCCAGTCACACAGACAGCCACACACAGACAGCCACACACAGACAGCCACACACACAGCCACCAGCCACACACAAACAGCCACACACAGATGCAGCCAGCCAAACACATACACAGCCACACACATACACAGCCACAGCCAGCCACACAGCCAGTCACACAGCCACACACAGCCACATAGACAGCCACCAGCCACACACAAACAGCCACACACAGGTGCAGCCAGCCACATAGACAGCCACAGCTAGCCACACATCCAACCAGCCACACACACACAGCCATACAGTCAGCCACACACAGCCAAGCAGCCCCAGCCACACAAAGACACAGTCAGCCACACACAGCCAGCCACACAGCCATGCAACATCAGCCACACACAGCCATGCAGCTCCAGCCACAGCCAACCCAAGCCAGCCACGTGGCACCAGCCACACACAGCCAAGCAGCCCCAGTCACACCCAGACACAGTCAGCCACACACAGCCAAACAGCTCCAGCCACACACAGGACACAGTCAGCCACACAGTCACAGCCACACACAGCAAGCCACACAGCCATTGAACATCAGCCACACACAGCTAGACACACACAGCCATCCACAGTCATGCAGCTCCAGCCACAGCCAACCCCAGCCAGCCATGTGGCACCAGCCACAGACACACAGCCCCAGCCACACACATACACAGTCAGACACACACAGCCAGCCACATAGCCATGCAGCCCCAGCCATATACAGACACAGCCACACAGACAGCCACACACAGCCAGCCACAGCCACACACAGTCAGCCACACAGACAGCTTGCCACACACAGCCAGCCATGCAGCCTCAGCCACACAGACATATAGTCAGCCACTCAACACAGCCACGCAGCACAGTATAAGGGGTGGGCGTGCACACACAGTATGGGTAGGTGGGCACAGTATATGGGGCACACAGTATAACAAGGGGGCACAGTATATGGGGTGGCACATTATATGGGAGGGCATTAGTAGATGGGGAGGCACAGTATGGGAAGGGGGCACACAGTATATGAGGCACACAATATAGGGGGCTACAGTATATGGGGAGGGCACGCACAGTACATGTGGTGGGCACGCAAAGTATGGGGAGGGCACAGTATGGGGGAACACAGTATAGTGGGAGGGGGCACACAGTATATAGGGCAGTAGGGCACACAATATAAGGGGTACAGTATATGGGGTGGGCACACACAGTATATGGAGAGGGCACACAGTATATGGGGCACACAATACAGTGTCTGACCTGGCACAGTCCTCAATGTCTCTCCTGGTTGATCAGCTTGCTGTGGTTGATCCCCGGCTGGATGGCCCCCGGCCCCCGGCCCCCAGCCCCCACAGCACCCGCAGACAGATGAGCTCCAACCTCCTGCACATCCGGCACTCACTGCTGCCCCCGGGAACCGGGAGCTGGGCTGTATGCAACCAGCAGCAGAGATTCCGGCGGGCTCAGCATTAGAGGAGGAGGGGCGGACATGGCCATTCTCGGGCTCCCGGCCTGACAGAACAAGTAGTCACTCACCGCTGCCTCAGAGTGAGTCAGATTGCCGGAGCCCGGGACGCGGAGTGGCCACACACACTGCCGACACCAGCCTGCTTGAACGCAGGCCGGCACCGCTGCCTCCTTTCCCCTTCCTGACATACTGGCCATGAAGTCACATGGATGTGCGTCCTTGGAGACGCACATCCATGTGAAGCGGGGGCCCGGCGCTGGGATCGGCGGTCGCAGGGGGGTGCGGGCTGCGGGCGGCCTGGGCCCCTTATGGTCCCGGGCCCCTTATGGTCCCGGGCCCGGTCGCACCCGCGACCCCTGCGACCGCGATTGTTACGCCACTGGCCTCTTACTATGAGCACCAAGGATTCATACCAGGCTTTATTTCCCTGTTTCGTTCCTAAACCTTATGGACCCAACATTTGACACTTGTTTAAGGTGCAGAATAATCACACGTAAAGACTTATCTTAGGACAGAATATATAAATTTATTATCATCAGTATATCAACCTCAATTCATAGACAAATGTTTATAGCTGGAATATGTCTTCTGTTTCCTCTTCGTATATTCAGCTGATATCTGATAGAATCTGGGGTCGGGATTTAGAGGATTTTAGTTCTTTTCTTCTTTTACAACCTAAAGAAAATGAGATAAGATGAAGAAGCAGTAACCTGCCAGTCGTAGAGCATCTTACCATGAGTGAGCTATAGTGAGACGCTAAATAGTGGCAACCGCAAACTCCTCCCAAACGGTAGCCAAAACATGCTGTCACTCACAAAGGCAAACTATACTCAGTGTGTTCAATTCACAACAGAATTTCTTTTTTCTACCAGATCCTACCCTGGTGCTATCCACTTTCAATTTTCACAGGTCTGGCATCACTGCGACACCTGTAAAAATAATCTTTAAAGAAACACCCCAGACAAAAATGCTATCCCCTAAACCTTTCTAAATATGTGTGTAAATAGTGTAGTTGTATTAAAAGGCAATCGCCATCTCAGTCTTCCAGCACCACCCCAGGGCTTTAGATCAGACTTACCAGATCACACGGGGGTTTATGTGTGAACGGGAAGTCACTTTCTCATAATGAGGCTCCGTAGACTTTTATTGCAAAAGTGACTTCTGATACGAATATAGAGCCTGATTCATCAGCACTTTTATGCCAGCAAAACTTTAAAAAGTCACAAAATTTTGGTGAAAAGCAAGGCTGTACTAAAATTTACCAACTTTTTGCAATCTCATACCCAACAAAGTGAGCAGAGCTGGTGCGGGACTGGGGTGTTTCAACCTTGTCAAAATCATGACGAGCAGCAGCATCGTTTATGATGACATGAACCTTACTGTGATATGAACCTTACCGTGCCATGGACCTTACCGTGCCATGGACCTTACTATGCAATGAACCTTATTATGCCATGAACCTTATTATGCCATGAATCTTACTGTGCCATGAACCTTACCATGCCATGAACCTTACTATGCAATGAACCCTATTATGTCATGAACCTTATTATGCCATGAATTTTACCGTGACATGAACCTTACCGTGCCATGAACCTTACCGTGCCATGAACCTTACTGTGCCATGAACCTTACTGTGCCATGAACCTTACCGTGCCATGGACCTTACTGTGCTATGAACCTTACCGTGCCATGGACCTTACTGTGCCATGGACTTTACCGTGCCATGGACCTTACTGTGCCATGGACCTTACTGTGCCATGAACCTTACTCTGCCATGAACCTTGCCATGCCATGAACCTTACTATGCTATGGACCTTACTGTGCTATGAACCTTACCGTGCAATGAACCTTACTGTGCCATGAACCTTACAATGCCATAATTTGTGGCAAAGGGCTCACAATGGCTTAAACATACAAGAATTATTAAAAGGGGTAGTCCCATCTCTGAGATCCTATCCCAATATGTAGTAGGTGTATTAATAATAATATTAGCAAATCCCTCCAATTAGAAATGCAGTATAGTTTTCCTGATCAGCAATGTCTTTACCTCATGTGTAGGGGATTGCAGGACCTTAGGTATACATGATTATGACCACAAGCAACTAACTAACTCACTTTCCCTATATTCGTGGCCATAACCATGGATAGCTAAGGTCTTGCAATGTCCTGTACATGAGGATAAGACAAAGCTAATCAGGAGAATTATACCACATTTCACACATTTCTAATTGTAGATATGTGTTATATTATTATTATTATTAATACACCTACTACATATTGGGATATGATCTTAGAGATGGGACTCCAGCACACTCCCTTATTAAGACCAGGGTGGATAATGCCAATTTTGATAAATTGGGGCCATAGACCCTCAGGTGAATTACTGAGTCTGAGTAGAGGTCACTTGAGGTCGGCTTCACACCATGGTTTTCAGCTGTCAGGTTCTGTCCGGTCTGAATGGGACAGAACCTGATCCGGTTTTGCCACCATGTATCCCTACAGTGCCAGATTGGTTCTATTTGGTCATCCGGTTTTGTGTCCCTAATCTGATTTTGGCCGGTTTTTCACCAGGCACAAAATGGGAGTCTGCGTCATTTTTTAATTCAGGTGCAAAAATCGGACAAAATTGGACAGTCCCGGATCCGGGGCGATCCGGCACGGCAAAAAATCAGATCGTTTCCCGGATCCGATGTACATCACAGCACAGGCTCTGCAGTGCTGCCGTGCTCATTCAGCCCCAATGTACTGCAGCATTTCAGAAACATGGCTGACCTTTCAGCACCATGGACAGCAGCACTGCACACACAGGCAGACTTCAGCACTGTGGACAGCAGCAGAAAAACGAATCCTGCAAAAAACAGAATCGGAGGGTATATTTGGCCACACTTTGTGCTCATCCTGTCCTGTCAGGTTCTGTCCTGTGGATCCTGCAAAAAACGGGCAGAACTTGACAGCTGAAAACTGTGGTGTGAAGCCGACCTAACCCAGAAGAGGGAGTGGAGTGGTGCTGGAAATCAGATATTTTTTTTTATATACCGTAACTATACTACATATGTGATTAGAAAGAAAGAGGATACTTTTTTTGCCAGGAGAGCATCCCTAATGTCCACTATACATACAAAGCTAAAATATCCATATTCTACTTATATTATGTCCTCTATTATGGCCACTTTACATGCGGCTACATTTCTAGCTTATCCACAGGTAACTTACTGGTTGCAGTGAAATCATGGAGACATGGTTCTATCTTGTTGCTGTGTACAAATGGAATAATGTCTCCATGTTTTCACTGCAGCCAGTAAGTTACCTGTGGATAAGCTAGAAATGTAGCCGCGTGTAAAGTGGCCATAATAGAGGACATAATATAAGTAGAATATGGATATTTTATCTTTGTATGTCAGCAGATTCTGGCAACAGATTGTGGCATTTTTTCCTAACAGATGTTCCAAAATCCCTTAAACATGCATTATAAACAGCCTTTTTATTTCACTTTTAAAGGGAATCTGTCAGCAGGTACCTCTTCTGAGAGCAGAATGATGATGAGAACCTGAATCCAACAATGTATCACTTGAATTACCTGGTGCAGCCGTTCTGACATAATCAAGTTTTTCAGATTTAGCATTAGAGTTAGCAATGCAGGAGATCTGACAGAGCTGCACCCATCCACTCCAGGCTCTGTATACAATGTCTATAGACAGAGAGCTGCTAATCACAGCAGGGGGCACTGAGAGAGCCAGGGGGCCCACACCTGGCTCTGTATAAAATGTCTATAGACAATGAGGTGCCAGTCAGAGGAAGGGGATGTCGGACTACATGGAACATGCCAGCTAGTAACAGCAATGATAAGCTGCTACTGCTAGAATAAACACTGCAAATAAACAACACTACAGACCTTGACCAAAAAAGCATTGCTGAATTCTCTGTAGAATCCCTTACAGCATGCAGTCTACAGATTACATAGCAAAAACCCGCTGACAGATTCCCTTTAAGGAGCCTTATGAAATTGATGCTCTGTCCTTAGGATAAGTCATTAATATCAGACCAGGCATCCCCACTGATCAATTATTTTCATCTCCAGCAGTTGACGAATGCGAACAGTGAAGTGAGCCGGAACGGAATTGTTCCATTTAGGCTGGAAACACACTATCCTACTTACATGCGAGTCTCTTGGACGAGACTCGGATCAGTGACCCTGAACGGCCTCTCCCTCTCTGGACAGGAGAGCGATGCTGCACAAAAACACAAGCAGCTGACACTCCCATCCAGAGAGGGAGAGGCCGTTCAGGGTCACTGATCTGAGTCTCGTCCAAGAGACTCGCATCTAAGTAGGATAGTGTGTTTCCAGTCTTATAGTTCAGTTATTGCTTCTGAAAACGTCTGAGCTACAGTTGTCAACGGCACTACTCAGTGAAGGAGCCGTGCGGTTCACTGCTTAGATCTGGCTGCTATCAAAGCTACAAACAGCTGACTGGTGAGGGTGCCGGGTGTCCGATCTGATATTGATGGATCATTACATGGAGTTACATGAGTCTATGTTTTTTCATGCAAGAATTGGATGATTATGCAAATGGCATTCATCTTAAACTCTAATCAGAGATTGAGTCGAGTGTCATTCATCGCAATCTGATTCTCTCACATGCGAGAATCAGATCACAGGTGCAGAGAAGATGGAGAACTTCATTTATACATCTTCTGCATTGTCGGTATCAGCATAAATCAGACTACATTTGGATGACATCTGATGTTTTGCACGCACCCATAGACTTGAATGGGTTTGTGCAATCCGATTATTGGATGCACTTGCAGCATGCTGCAATTTGTTTCTCATTTCGAGTCAGAACAAAATCACTAGTCGGCACAGCCCAATAGTATAAGGCTACATTCACACTGTGCATTTTTGCTCATCAGTATTTGTAGCCAAAACCAGCAGTGGGTGATAAATCCAGAAGTGGTGACGTGTTTCTATTATAGTTTTCCTCTGATTGTTCCACTCCTGGTTTTGGCTACAAATACTGATGAGCAAAAATGCACAGTGTGAATGTAGGCTAATATTGGGCCGAGTGCTAACCGATAAAAGATTGCACACTCGTGTGAGCGAACCCTAAAGGCCCCGTCTCATGCTTCAATGTGTCGACGAACTGACTAACGATCCGACTTGACCTAGATCACTAGAACGACGTTCAAAGATCGCTATTGAGGTGCCACACGTACTGATATCGTGAACGATGCAGCAACAATTCCTCGATGAGCAAACGATACTTGCAGTTGTTTGACCACCTACGCCCTTCACTTCCCAAAAGGCGGGGTCGTTAATGACTTAGTTATCAAGGTGTCACACACACCCATGCTGCAGGTTGAACAAACGCTTAGCGATTGGTTTAAGGTCCGGTTCACCAACCTCCCATCAACGATCTGCCCGATAATCGTTGATTGGATGTACATGTTAGAAGGACTGAAAACCTGTGACGTACTAACGATATCTAAGTGTGTGACGGGGCCTTTAGGATTAGTCATCAATGTCATTATCCCCTACAGTTAATTAAAACTGTAGTAAGATCTAAGGGCCGCTTCACACTGCGGCGTGATCCGGTCCAGGTCTGTCCGGGATGACCCTGACAGCCGTAGACCGGATCAGCACACAGGACAGGGGGGCTAATATGCCCTGTGTGCAGCGCACGCAGTTCCCACTGCTGATAAGTCAGGACCAATGGCGCCGCGGTCCTGACCTGTCAGCGGCTGCAGCTGCGTGCGCTGCACACAGGACCGGAGGGCATAATAGCCCCCCTGTCCTGTGTGCTGATCCGGTCTACGGCTGTCAGGGTCATCCCGGACCGGATCACGCCGCAGTGTGAAGCGGCCCTAACTCTGTTTACACGGGAATATTTTATGGAAGCTTTATTATCATATTTTTACATTTATTGGTAGCACATTTTCCTAAACAATAATCACATCAGTTAGTATTTGTATACATTTTTTACAGAAAATGAAGAGTTCTATTCCTATGATCCAGATCTCACCAAGTACAGGGGGAGTTGTATTCTGCAACAGCTTGTTCATCTGAAAAATGAATATATGATGGATTCATTGTTCTGGTAGGAAACAATCATCTCACTTACAATATTTCCATAACTATTGGTCTTAAGACTAAAACCTAAAATTGTAATCAAAAGTCTTTGGGGTTTTTATAGCAAACTCTAAAGATATGGTGGAAATCAATCACTGAAGTCTGTCCTGGATTAGAGGCGGTCTATTGGAGTGGGTTGACGATATGTATATGGTGAACTCTAATTTGTGGCTTAAAATGTTAGTCCAGTTTGAAATAAATATCATTAAAAAATAACCATCATATTAATTTTTATTTAATAAATCAATAGTACACGAGAAAATAAACAACTTTGTAATATATCTTATCTGAAAAAATCAGATTCTTCCAAACCTGGACTGATCATTCTCAATTTATGAGTAAAATCTGTATTCAGTGAGGACAGATATGCACATTACTGTGATAGGAGATGGCAATTGGTGCTTATAAAGTTCTATGGAGGAGCTAGACGCTGAGGCAGACAAAGACATTGTGCTGCAAGTTCACTTAGGCTGGAATCACACTGTCTGTGTGATATGCGAGTCTCTCGGACGAGTGTCGGATCATTAACCCTGAACAGCCTCCCCCTCTCTGGATGGGGAGCTGCATAGAAATACAAGCAGCTGACGCTCCCGTCCTGACAGGAGGAGGCTGTTCCAGGTGACTGATCCATCGCATGTCACACGGACAGTGTGATTCCAGCCTTAAAATGACAGTTACATTTCTCCATAGAATTTTATAGGCCCCAACTGTCATCTCCTATCTCAGTAATGGGAAAACATGTACTCACTGAATACAGATTTTACTAGTTAAGGCCCCTTTCACATCAGCTTTTTCGCTGAATCACAGCAGATTTACCACATCTGCTGCATAACGGCCAACTTGCGGTACACCTGCGGCAAGCCCCCATCCATTCTCTATGGGACTTGCTGCAAGTGCGGTTTTGCCGCGAACCCGCAAATCTGGCAGTTGCGTCTATGCTAAAAAACGCTGCTAACCGCATATTTTTGACTTGCCGCAAGTGATAGATTTGCCAGATCGTGGCAAAACCGCACTTCCGCACCTGCTGCAAGCCCCATAGAGAATGGATGGGACTAAGCCCCCCCTAGAGACCTCAACCATTCTTTTATTTATTAAAGGGATCCTGTCACCCCCAAAACACCTTTAAACCTATTAAAACCTGTCCCTAGAGCATATTAACACTTTCCCTACACTCCTTTTAGCTCCTAAATGCACATAATCAAAGTGTATAAAAACGTTTTATAAGTACCTCATTAGTGATGATAATGAGTGACTATGCTATTCATAGTCACTCATTCAGGCTGCCCCTCTTCATACTATGACGCCTCCATAGGCGTGATCTTCATGAGAGATTCAAATTCCCTCCTCCCTGCGCGCCTCCCCGCTGTGGCTTGTGTCGGCCGGGCTTCAGCGTGGGGCTGTATGACGCGATCCGCGTCATTCCCGGCGCCGGGTGACGTATTTACACCGGCGCCGCTGTTGGCTTCAAGTCCCGCACTGCGCATGCGCATGCGCATGTGCATGCGCAGTGCGCATTTTGAAGCTGTCAGAGCGGCGCTGCTGTATACGTCACCCGGCGCCGGAAATGACGCGGATCGCGTCATACAGCCCCACGCTGAAGCCCGGCCGACACAAGCCACAGCGGGGAGGCGCGCAGGGAGGAGGGAATTTGAATCTCTCATGAAGATCACGCCTATGGAGGCGTGATAGTATGAAGAGGGGCAGCCTGAATGAGTGACTATGAATAGCATAGTCACTCATTATCATCACTAATGAGGTACTTATAAAACGTTTTTATACACTTTGATTATGTGCATATAGGAGCTAAAAGGAGTGTAGGGAAAGTGTTAATATGCTCTAGGGACAGGTTTTAATAGGTTTAAAGGTGTTTTGGGGGTGACAGGATCCTTTAAATTACCATTTTTACAAGACAAAGAACAGTTTGCTCATGCCGGCAATAGCCGGGATCAGCAAACTATGCAGTTGCCGGATGGCTCAGGATTACACATCCTGAGCCATCCGGTTACTGCAGTGCGGTATTCTGCACACATTTTTGTAAAACAATGTGTGTGACCGGTATTGCGTTCACCGCATCCGGATCCGGATGCGGTGAATGCAATTCATGTTTTTAAATGTGACCCCAGCCTATATCAGTTCTGTGTATAAACTGGTTCGAGATGCTAAATTGTCTGTGCAGCCAGGCCCCTCACCTGACTATGTATCAGCTGTGACAAAGAAAGGGGGCCGGTCAAGAAACACTGTAAAATTATGCGATATGCATGTTCCAGACCAGAACCCGACTAGTGGGCATGGCCTCTCTCAATACAAGTATATGGAGCAAGGATGCACCCACTAGTCAGACATGCCCGCTCCATACCCTTGTATTAAGCGAGGCTACGCACACTATTTGTATTGTTGCCGGAACATGCAAATTGTATAATTGTCGTTCATTCCCAGTTTAGGAATTGGCAATGCCTTGCAGTGCACAGTGTGGGTTCTGGGAGGATTGATTAGTCTGCAGTCACATAGAGCGACACATAGATTGACTGCAGGATTATCAGTTTTAGACTCACCTTTCTCATAGTAATCATAGATCTTTACAGTGGCTGGCTTCAAGTTCTTCACTGGATATTCCTGCTCAACTAATAATGAAAAGCTGGAGAGGAGACGTCCAATCTAAGGATTGTAAAAGAACATTGGTAAGACGACATAAACCATAAGATAATAAATGACTATATAATTATATCTTCCTTGGTTCCTTGGTTACAGTGATGTCATAAACAGCGGTATGAAAAAGTTTGGCCACCCCTGGTCAAAATGACTGTTATTGGGAACAATTAAGAAAGTAAAAAATGAAATGATCTCTAAACGTTAGACTGGCTTCTCAGCACGTTTTTTTCAGGTCCGGGGCTGTCCTGTGTGAACCGGACCGCTCCGGACCCGATTTTGTACTAATGCATGCATATGGTGCCGGATCGGGCCGAATGGCTGTGCTTTGCCATCCAGTTTTGTCCCTGTCCGGCAGCACCAGGCTGTTTTCGGTTTTTGTCCAGGACAGAAAATCACAGCTTGCAGCGTTTTTGTCTCTGGGGCAAAAATCTGACAAAATTAGATCCTCCCGGATTCCGTGCGATACGGCGGCGCCCCCCTAACATAGGAGGCTATAGGAACCGGATCACATCGGATCGCACCGGATCCGACACAAAATCGGATCTGGCTGCTGGACACCGGGTGCTGAAATTCAGCGGCGGTCGGCTCTTAACTTCAGCACCTGAAGAGCTCCCAGCTGACATTTCAGATCCGTGGCAAGCTCACCGCTAGCCGCAATTTTGAAATTTCAGGACCCGGACAGCCGCATCAGCACGCACTGATGATTCTGGCAGAAAACAGAATCGGAGGACATATTAACCCTCCGGTTATGTTCTGTCCGGAGCTGTCAGGCTGTGTCCGGTGCATCCAGCAAAACACTGGACACAGCCTGACAGTAAAAAAACCATGGTGTGAAGCCGGCCTTAAAGATGACATGTTTACTTTGTGTTTTAGGGAAAAAAATATTTTCATCTTTAACATTTTAAAAATTACAAAAAGGAAAATGGGCTGATACAAAAGTTTGGGCACCTTGAATGGTTAGTACCTTGTAGCACCCCCTTTTTATCACAGCTTGTAAACGCTTTTTGTAGCAGCCAAGAGTCTTTCAATTTTTGTATGAGGGATTTTCATCCATTCTTCCTTGGAAAAGTCTTCCAGTTCTAGGAGAGTCCTGGCTTGTCTTGCAGTTCTGGGAGATTCCTGGGTCATCTTCTGGTTTTGTGAGATTCATGGCTCGTCTTGCATGCTCTTCTCTTTTGAGGTCTAGCCATAGATTTTCAATGATGTTCAGATCAGGGGACCATGAGAGTCATTGTAAAACCTTCAGCTTGTGCCTTTGAGGTCTCTATTGTGGATTTTGACATGTTTAGGATCGTTATCCAGTTGTAGAAGCCATCCTCTTTTGTTTGCATCAACAATTTGTTGAAATTTCATAAAATCCATTCTTCCCTCTCTACCAGTGAAATATTCTCTGTGCCGATGACTGCAACACAACCCCAAAGCAAGACTGATCCACCCCTATGCTTAATGGTTGGTGAGGTGTTCAGCCATTTTCCCATTTATAATTTTTTAAATGCTAAAAGAGAAAACTATTTTTTTTTTTGCCTAAAATACAAAGGAAATGTGTCTTCTTTACCTTTATGCCTTTTAGAGATCATTTTATCTTCAACTTACTTAACTGTTCACAATAATGTTGGAGCCAGGGCTGGCGAATTACTCGCTACTATTCGGACTCGCCGAATAGTAGCGGACTCGGGGGACTCGCTACTCGCCGAGTTTCCTTAGGAATCACTCGGGGTAGCGAGTCCTGTACTTTTGCAGTGTATCTATACAGATACACTACAAAAGTACCCTAAAAATTAATCTAAGGGATTAAAAACAATAACATTCATACTCACCTTCTGTGAGGCCCGTACCTTATGTACCGGGATTGGTACCGAAGACCTCCGGACGTCACAAGACCTCAGATCACGGGAGAAGATGGCTGAAGGACCTGTGAGATTTCAGCCAATCAGCATGCGGCTAGCGTCACATGGTTTGTCACGTGGCCGCACTGCCAGCCAATGAGCGATCTGGCAATCTGATTGGCTGGCAGTGCGGCCACGTGACAAACCCATGTGACATACACTGAAAAAGTACAGGTTACTATTCGGACTCGCTGGACTCGCAACGAGTACCGAGTCTCGGACCCGGACTCGTTAGAGTCCAGCGATTCCGAGTATTTCAGGATTCGCCCATCCCTAGTTGGAGCTGCAAGCATTGTATCTTGATGATTTTCCCAAGTGCATTAGCATAGCAGAACATTCCTGAGACAACCATTAAGAACCTCATTGATATCATCCAAGGTGAATAAGTGCAGGGATTCCTAAGTGTGGTACTCATACTCCATATTGGAAAAGTTGAGATGTTTTGCAATTTTGTTTAATCAATGTTTGTCATCATTTGTATATCATTAACATGTCCATCCATCCTGTGATTTCCGTAATGATTTTTCTATCCTGGTGTTGCAATTACAATATTAAGGCATGTGTATCAGAAGAAGGACCCAAATGTGAACACAAGTTTCAGTGGCTGTGAAATCCATTGGGTTTTGGTGGGATGTATTAGAACTAACATTACTGAGGAAGACCACAGGATAAGTTCGAAATCTGTATGTCGAATATTAACAAAAGCATATCCATTTGATGACTGTGTGTATGTCACTTAAATTCAAATTCAAGTTCTAATAAAAAAATCTGCCTTAATACTAAGACAAGTACAAGTGCATCCCAATGAATTAGAATATCATCAAAAAAATTTTTTTTTTTCATTAATTCAATATATAAAGTGAAATGCATATATTATATAGAGTCATTACACACAGAGGGATCTATTTCAAGTGTTTATTTATGTTAATGTTGATGATTATGGCTAACAGCCAATGAAAACCCAAAGGTCATTATCTCAGAAAATTAAAGTAGGGAGGATGAAGAGTTAAAAACCGCGCTGCCGTATTACACGAGACATCAAAGGGTGAATATAATATTGATTTATTAGGGCTCGGACACACTCATCCGAGTTTGACAAATGAGAGTCGGAACAGGCTGGAGCAGTGACCCTGAACGGCTTCTCTCTCTCTGGACGGGGAATGACAGCTGCTTGTGTTTCTGTGCAGCATCGCATTCCCCGTCCAGAGAGAGAGGCCGTTCAGGGTCACTGCTCCAGCCTGTTCCAAGTCTCATCCGTCAAACTCGGATGAGTGTGTGCGAGTCCTAAGTCAAAGTGTTTCAGGCCTCCCTTAAACATAACAATATGATACTGATTTGTCATGAGGAAGGAGCCATGGAGCCCTGAAATGCATTTACTAATAAGTCAATATTATATTCACCCCTTGATGGCTCGTTGAATACGGCAGTGTGGCTTTTAACCCTTCACCCTCCTACTCTATATGCACCACACTGGGGACTGTAGCAGCCGTGATCTGCTTTTATAGTGGTTGTGACTCTCGCAACCACACAAGGTGAAGCCTCTGGTACCTATTTAGGTGATATTTTATCTCTCAGACCCTTCATCCTCTCCACTTTAATTTTCTGAGATAATCATCTTTGAGTTTTCATTGGCTGTAAGCCACAATCATCAACATTAACAGAAATAAACGTTTGATATAGATCACTTTGTTTGTAATGACTCTATATAATATTTGTGTTTAACTTATGTAATGTAATTACTGAATTAAATACATTTTTAGATGATATTCTAATTCACTGTAATGCACCTGTATGTATTATTTTCTATAAATATAATAGATCAGACCTCATCCAGATAGAGAGTTAAAGTGTCCTCATCTTCTTCTGCTCTCTGAATAATCTTAAATGTCTTTAACTAAGGAAACAAAAAAAGATAAAAGCATCAAGAAAGTATTCACAAGTATAAAAGATTACACAAAAAAGGTTATCCTGTATCTATTGAATTAGATTGCTCATTTAGGTTAAAAACTAAGGTAACGAGACATAAAGTTTGGATTATTTAATAGTTTAATATAAAACTAATGTACACCAACACAGCCAAGGCCGGCGTTAGCACCCGGTGCACCTGGGTAAGTGCTAGGGCCCTGGCCTGACAGAGGGGCCCACACGCATTGCGCTGTTTTGCCAGAATAATTAGTTTCCCCTGCATTTTCCATAAGGTTCTGAGGCCAGTCGACCACCTGCCCCCGACCCTTCACTTCCAATTTGGGGCCTTCTCTGCGTAAGTTCCTCTCATTGCGTTTCACTTTGGAACGCATATATAGAGGAGGAACAGTGTTCATCCATCCTCCTACATGTGCTCACAGTGAACACACACTGCTCGGCACTGCCTCCACCTCTGAAGTTAGTGTGTGGAGGTGGAGCGAAGCTGGAGCAGATTACACTACTGGGTATACACTCACGTCAGTCATGACGTCACCACCCATAATGCTGCTGCAGATGCACTATCTACAGACTGCAGTACTGTGCTGCCACCCGCCCCTACCCCACCCATCACTTCCTAAGTCACACTCACGTTTCCTAGAGGCTGCCTGCGTTCCACAGCGGAACACGCTTCAGTCTGCAGCTTGGACTAGATTGTGGACTTGAATCTACTCTTCAGCGGTGTCCATGGCAGGTGAGTATGATCTGTGTGTCTGTTCATCTATCTGTTTGTCTGTCTTGCAGCTCATAAACAGCAGCATACTGTATATACAGGTCCACACTATGTCCTGTATTACAGTGTGTCTGTATATACTGTATGTATATAGGATGGACTTGTCTATAGTATACTGCGTGTATACACTATATACAGTCCTCAACCTCTGCAAGTTTATTACTTGGAAGCTATGCTGGGCTGTATATATAATTTGGAGACTGTACTGGGCGCTATATAATTTGGAGGCTGGACTGGGCACTATGGAGGCTGTGCTACATTATTTAGAGGCTGTGCTGAGCTCCACTGAGGTGAGGGGATCATGGAGCGGGTCACACCACTGTGACATCCCGCAGCCCCAGACGACGAGAGGACCTGGTTCCGAGTACCCCATGGTCCCCGCCAGAGACAAGTCATATATAATTTGGAAGCTATACTGCGCTATATGGAGGCTGTGCTGGGGTATATATAATTTGGAGGCTATTCTGGGCTCTATTTAGGCTGTGCTGGGCTATTTAGAGGCTGTGCTGGGTTATATATAATTTGGAGGCTGTGCTGGGTTATTTAGAGGCTGTGCTGGGCTCTATGGAGGCTGTGCTGGGCTATTTAGAGGTTGTGCTGGGGTATATATAATTTTAGGCTGTGCTGGGATATATGGAGGCTGTGCTGGGGTATTTAGAGGCTGTTCTGGGCTCTAAGGAGGCTGTGCTGGACTAATATAATTTGAAGACTGTGCTGGGCTATTTAGAGGCTGTGCTGGGCTATGTATAGTTTGGAGACTGCTGCTGGGCTATATGAAGGCTGTGCTGGGCTATATATAATTTGTAGGCTGTGCAAGGCTCTATGGCGGCTGTTCTTGGCTTTTTAGAGGCTGCGCTGGGCTATATGGAGGCTGTGCTGGGCTATATATAACTTGGAGGGTGTGCTGGGCTATATATAATTTGGAGGCTGTGCTGTATATATTATTTGGAAGCTGTGCTGGGCACAATATTATATATACTGCCCATCCAGGAGCCTCCATGTTATATATACACAGCCCGCAGCTTCTATATTATATTCTTAAATCGTGGTATGTGTTAAAGGGGCCCATTGAGATTGTTTCGCCCAGGGCCCACAATAACCTGTAGCCGGCCCTGAACAGAGCCATAAACTGGCTTTGCCCAGGAGCTACACAAACAGGATTAGATACCATCAGGTGAAATCAGAACAGATTTTCCAAAAAAAACACTACTGCCATCAGATAGAGAGATAAGACCTTGAGAGCACTGCTCTGAAGCTGGCCAGATTCTGTGCCCCTGATGACACAAAGACAATGCTGACTCATTTAGCAGCATGGGAGAGCACACAGCAAACCATTCCACTGATCTGGACCATCAATCTTCAAGAACGCATAATGAATATGGTCCTTTAATCTTATATTTGGGGCAGAAGTTGGTCTTTGAATACACTTCATGTCCATTGAGGGCTTTGTACTTTTGTACTTTAATCCAACTAATAACCCCTATGTCAGAAACACTACTTCATAGAGAGCACTTCAAGTTTTGTTAGATCAACCCTGTAAAATAATTTACCATATTATTTAAGACAGTCTGTAGAATCACACTGCACTGTGCAGATCGAGATTTTGGCTTAATAAAGAGGCCATGGAGTTGAAATTATGGTCTGTGCATGCGCCACATCCAACGCCATTTTATTGAAGACCTGTAGACCGCCCTCAGAATCACACTGCACAATCATGGTGGCGGTGATGCAAAATTTCAAAAAGGAGGCAGGAAATAGAGGAGGCAGGCGGAGGGGTGGAGAAGAAGAAGACCCGACCCCCCCACTACACGTCCCTCCTCTCGATACACAGAAGACGTCATCATGAAAACTTTATAGAGGGAGATTATTCACCAACCACAGATCGGATCCTTCACCGCCAGAATCGGTGTAATCAGCAGCACAGCAACATTATGGCCGGGCTTTACTGTATAGTATAGCAAAACTGAATGAAGTCACTTTATTTTTAATCTTATAATAATCTTCTAAGGTTTTAAGGATATAACCAATAAATTTGAGACTTTTATTCTGGAGATTTCTGGTTCTACAATATAAAGGTCTATTTTGCATTATCTCACGGCGCAGTGACTTTACATGTAAGATACAAGGTGTTCACCTGTTCTATGGAGCTTTTTACTGGAGAGAATCCCGACAGCATCTTGACTTCTATTAGAACCATATTTGATTTCTGACGGGATCCGGTGTATCTACAAAAAGAAAATATAGAACAAAAAGGATTGCTTTTCATTACTACAGAATTTAGATACCGCCAGGTCTCTTTACGTCAGCTCAATATATACACAATGCTAATTGTTTGTATACTCTTTTCTCTGCTGTAATGTCTGTATACTCTTTTCCTTCCTCCCCAGGAGTTGTATGATCGGATTATGTCCCTGTACGGTCAGACACATCCATTACACAGTACATAGCAGGGACACATATACCCCAGTGGTAGTATACAGCCCCCAGCAGTGTGGTATACAGCAGCCTCCCCAGTGGTACATACAGGCCCCAGCAGTGTTACAGCAGCCTTCCCAGTGGTATATACAGCAGCAGCCCCAGTGGTAGTATACAGCAGCCCCAGAGGTATATACAGCAGCAGCCCCAGGGGTATATACAGCACCAGCCCCAGGGGTACATACAGCACCAGCCCCAGGGGTATATACAGCACCAGCCCCAGGGGTATGTACAGCACCAGCCCCAGGGGTATATACAGCAGCAGCCCCAGAGGTACACAGGCCCCCCCATCAAGATCCAGGCCCCCCCCCCCTTGCTCGGCAAACCTGTAAAGTAAAATCATTATACTCATCACTGTCCTGTCGCTGCCGTCCCCGCCGCTGCCGACATCGCGCTCCTCCGTCTTCATCCAGCGTCTTCCGGCTTCCTGTGGTCGGCGCAGACAATGACGTCATTGCCTGCGCCAACCAGAGGAAGCCGGAAGAAGACGGATGAAGCCGGAGGAGCGCGATGTCGGCAGCGGCAGCGACGGCGGCGACAGGACAGTGATAAGTATAATGATTTTACTTTACAGGTTTGCCGAGCAAGGGGGGGGGGCCCTGGATCTTGAGGGGCGGGGCCCGTATACTGATGGGGGTGGCGGGCGGGCGGTATACTCGGGTATAAGCCGAGGGGGGACTTTTCAGCCCAAATTTTAGGCTGAAAAACTCGGCTTATACGCGAGTATATACGGTAAAATAAATGTTAAAATAAACTTTAAAGAGGTTTTCCCACAAACAAAGGAAAACTGTCAGGTCAAAAATCCATATGTAACTGATATCATTTTCTAATTCCATTCTCTAAACCCTCTCTATTCATGTATTTCTATTATTAATACTTCCCTCCTATCTTGTGTAAATTTCAAAATTAAATATTCATTGTCAATCACAGTGAGTTCTCTGCTGCCCACTCCCCAAGGAATGAATATTCATACATTATTACTCTGTCCTGCACTCCTTGCTTTTATGCTGTGTGGCTGATTGCAGACAGAGGAGAAAGGAGGGTGGAGGAGGTGTGTGTTCTTAGCTGCAGCTCTGACCTCTTCATGTCATTGTGTGTATCTGAGTAATATGTGTAGTGTGTGCAGTCTGAGATATTTCTATGTGATTAGAAGAACATTTGATCATTTGCCCAGTAGATACACACATTATATTTATGCAGCAAAACCAACTTTCATATAATAGAAATCTCTTACTGACACCACACAGTGCAGGACAATACACCTCCCCCCTCCCCAGCAGATTGCCCAGGATTTTCACTAACTTCAGCAGAGAGCACAGAGAGGAAGGACAGAACACTATCTTGGATAGGTGTGGATATTTAAATTTACCCACCCGGACTAATCGGATGTGAAAGTAATAGAGCTGGACTGATGCACCAGCTGCCTGCAGGGTGTGAAAATGATTATAGAAAAGAAACTACAAAGGGTACAATGATGGTTTGACATGTTTTTAAAAGGTCTGCCCAGGGTACAATTTAAGGGTACTATTAGTATCATACTGAAAAATGACCAGACAGACTCCCTTTAACTGATCAACAATTGGATGCATATCTTTAAAATAAGCCACCACTGAGAGATTGGATATTGCATATAGGAATCATTTGAGAGATATTACACCACCCTTATAGGAACACTCCAGCTTTTTTTTTTACCACTGCTGGAGTGGTGCTTTAAATCTATGTCCCCTGTCCCTACCATTATTTTCACCCTCCGGCATTTTCATCCTTTTTCAGTGCCGCTCAGGTCCCACAGCGCCATCTTGTGCTTGTAACCTCTGACTGGCTGGAAGTCATAATTTATATCACAAGCTCCCAATACAAGTCTAACAGAGAGAGAATAAGGCCAGAAAAAGGCACTCATAGACATGTATTGAGTTGTAACCTCCAGCCACAGCAAGCACTAGAGCTGCCGGCAGGTCACAAATCCCGGGAGACCGACTGTAGAGATGCTGGAAAAATGTGAAGATGCGGCAGATGAGTATAATAGAGGAGTGCTGGAGTGGTGCTTTAAATTGGGTTAAAGTGTAAATTAGCTCTGCTCTAGAAGAAAGAAATCTGTCCCTACTGTAGCTAGATTTCCATGATGAGCACCGCCAAGAGTTTACATTATTGTAGTTCTATACTTAGTGTGAGCAAATCTACTGAAATTCCAATTTGGCAGGGCTGACAAATTTGGCAAGGAAATTAAATTTGCATCTAATTGAATAATTCTAGACAATTTGAGGTATGGGTGTCACCATGGTGGGATCACCAGTTACACAGATAAATAGATATGTAAACGAGAGAAAAGCACTGTGCATAAATCAACTGGGATCAGGCCAGAATATTAGTCAAAAATATATATAATCAATTTATTCAATTTCATTACAGACAAGTGCATACAAGTTACATTTAAAAACAATTAAAATTTGTGCGACCACAAAAATTTGCAAACCAACCGTAGCCAATTATTCAAATGAGATAGTGTATCATCACATATCAGGTATTATGCAGTGTGGACTAAGGAGCTGACTTAGGGATGTAGGGGTGACCCAGTTCCCAAAGGGAATGACCAATTATAGCAGTTTCGGGAATGAAAATAGGCTGTCTGGATCCCCAGTCCCCATAAGCTCACATGCTATATACAACACGGTATGGATCGCCAATAAGAAAGGTGTGCAGTTCAGAGCTATAGGTAATTAGTCGAACTGGCCAAGGAGAGCTATAATGCCTGATAAGGTTCTCATAATCTCCCTAAATGCAGGACATGGGTGATTAGAGGAGCCCCTGGGGACCAGGGGAAAGCAGGCGAGAAAGAGCAGTCAAACCTGTGGAAATAGAAAAAGGAATGAAGGAGCGGTGAATACAACCTGTATTGGCGGATCCTATCAAGGACCGTGGAAGTAAGTCCACCTACTGAGGCTACGGGATGGAAGGCCCGTGTCACCCGGGCCTTCCATCCCGTAGCCTCAGTAGGTGGACTTACTTCCACGGTCCTTGATAGGATCCGCCAATACAGGTTGTATTCACCGCTCCTTCATTCCTTTTTCTATTTCCACAGGTTTGACTGCTCTTTCTCGCCTGCTTTCCCCTGGTCCCCAGGGGCACCTCTAATCACCCATGTCCTGCATTTAGGGAGATTATGAGAACCTTATCAGGCATTATAGCTCTCCTTGGCCAGTTCGACTAATTACCTATAGCTCTGAACTGCACACCTTTCTTATTGGCGATCCATACCGTGTTGTATATAGCATGTGAGCTTATGGGGACTGGGATCCAGACAGCCTATTTTCATTCCCGAAACTGCTATAATTGGTCATTCCCTTTGGGAACTGGGTCACCCCTACATCCCCTAAGTCAGCTCCTTAGTCCACACTGCATAATACCTGATATGTGATGATACACTATCTCATTTGAAATAATTGGCTACGGTTGGTTTGCAAATTTTTGTGGTCGCACAAATTTTAATTGTTTTTAAATGTAACTTGTATGCACTTGTCCGTAATGAAATTGAATAAATTGATTATATATATTTTTCACTAATATTCTGGCCTGATCCCAGTTGATTTATGCACAGTGCTTTTCTCTCGTTTAATTGAATAATTCTAATTATGCTCTGGTAGACCCCATCACCGGTCCTATGACTTCCCACCATCCGATTATTCGCTCTGTTCCGCCCTTTCTTTCCTCCGGTGTGTGACCATCTTTGGTATCTTCACACTCTACTGGAGCTTTCTGGGCTGCGTAGGCCTCTGACACCATGATGTATGTTGTAACATCTTATTGCCATAATGTGCATTGCTTGGGCATAGTCACAACGTGCGTTGTTGTGTTGCTGCCAAAAGGCCTAAACAGTTTAGGAAGCAGAGAGTGAAGAGGAAAGAATGGAGTGGAGCTTTGCCATGGTGAGAACAGGACAGGTGAGCGGTGAGGTGTATGTACATCCCTCTATAGTCTGTTCTGCAGCCTTGTACAGCAAACATCTCAGATGCAAGACTTTTTTTTGTAAAATTTGAGGCAAATTAAGTTCACGTTGAACAAATTTGCTGATCTCCACTCCACAATCTACTTAAACTCACGCTACAAAGATGTTGATCTGAAGCTTTGTGGGGAGGCCTCTGGTGCACTGAAGTGGTCTTACATCCAGCCGGATCATAAAGGTGGCTTCATTTCTCTGGGGAGCCACGTTGTATCTCAGAAGAGCCTGCGGAGTAAGGAGCCTAATTAGAAATTGTAATTAAAGAAGTGAGCAAAATCTCCCCAGAAGCACAAGAACCAAACTTGTATAAAAGCTTCTAAAGGCCCCATCAGACCGGGCGATGGGGCTGGAGATGTCGGCGGCGACTGGCGGGTGCGCGCACGTTTTTGGCGCCCCGTCAGCGTCGCCGTCCCCCATTTACATGAGGCGACACCTCCAGCACCGCGCCGGCGAGCTGACAGGCGGCATTGCCGCGGGGGTGTCTGAAGACACCAGAGGCGATGCAGGACAATGGGAGCCTATGGCTCCCATCGCCTGTCAGGGCGCCGGCGGCCGGTTACATGGGGCAATGTGTGCACATTGCCCCAGATTGGTCGCCTGGTTTCAGAGCAGAGCACCTCCTTTACAGGAGGCGACCTAGGGGCGATGTCGCTGCCGATAGGCCATGCCCCTACGTTGCCTATGTAATTGGCGGCAATGTCGCCCCGTGTGACGGGGCCTTTAGGGGCTTTCCAATCTTCATAATTGAGTATAGTCAGATAGCGCTTGTAAGTGCAAACAATTTTGCAATTTACTACATGTTAAAAGTTTTGGCCCCATTGAAGCCCATTCTATTTTGTGCCACAGTGCGCCGCATCTGCTGACATCAGGCATTTTAACCAGCCACAAACTTGCAACTTGGTGCATCCAGGGAAGAGGTCAAAAGGACGCATTTGTTAGGATCCGGCAGAAACATGATGCCACCTGATGTACCTGCGTCCCCATTGTAAGTCTATGGACACAGGTTTGATCAGGTAGCATCAAGTTATCGCTGGATTAGGACGCTGGACACAAAAATGCAAGTGTGCTTACAGGCTCTCTGTTATTGAGCTTGTAAACACAATGCAGATTAAGCCCTGAAGATTGTGGAATAAAGAATGCAGCTCTGGATTTTAATAAATACTGGAACCCTGTAAAGGAAAAGTATTGTAATATTGGCAAAATTGAAGACATTTTCAGCACATCCAATTTTTATCTGGAGTAATTGAGTTAACAATGTTACTTTTATTTAGGGACATATTAAAAACAAAGTCATCCAATGAACCCTCACATGACACGTTTCTGATGTTCAAAGCAGGGCTGTGGAGTCTGACTCCAACTCTTCAATGTCTCTTAATCCGACTCCACGATTCCAAATCAACAATCAGAAATTTTTCGGTTGCGCCACACTGTTTGCTAAAGGCAGATTAAATTCTCCGTTATATTAATTCCTCACTCACCTTAACTGGTTGTGCCGTCTCTGCACAACCAGATTGTAGGCTCAGTGGTGAGGAAGGGATCCGAGACCTTTGCTCGCCGGTTCCTGGTTCCAAACTAATTGTCCAGCTCCAACTCGCTTCTCCGGGTCCCGTGATCAATCACGTGTCTGTTTTACCAGCCAGGTCCTTGTGTGCAGAGCTGCTCTCTTCCACCACACTCCCCATAGGGAGGATAGAATAAGGAACAATACAGAAATGGTAGTATTTAGAATATGAGCGCTACACAAGGACACTGCACTGATCAGTATTACCTTTAGATCTTTATTGGATATTAACAAATGTGAGTCCTCGCCAAAACATGTTTCGACACTAATGCGTCTTCCTCAAGTGGATCTACTTGAGGAAGACGCATTAGTGTCGAAACATGTTGTGGCGAGGACTCACATTTGTTAATATCCAATAAAGATCTAAAGGTAATACTGATCAGTGCAGTGTCCTTGTGTAGCGCTCATATTCTAAATACCACCATTTCTGTATTGTTCCTTAAATCAACAATCAGGGCTGTGAAGTCAATAAGCCAAATATCCAACTCCAACTCCTCAATTTCCCTGAATCTGACTCCGACCACCCAAAATGGACACCAACTCTGACTAGACAGCTGTGGATCAAAGATGCCCTTAGTCATAGGAAATTCAGAATTTTCTATGACTAAGGGGGTCTTTGAACGCCAGAAACGCATCAGCTGTTCAGTGGATGACATTTGTTTCTAATATGTTCCTAAATTCAAGTAACATTTTTTAACTCAATTACTTCGGATTAGATCTGGGGAACGTTTCCTTCTTCAGGTTTGCCTCAGTACTGGCAATGCCTCACCAGTGATATCGGCACCCATCCCGGAAACATGTGATACATATTGGCAGCGTGGTGATCTTTCTTCCTTTTTTGTTCATTTCTGCTGTAATATTGCTCAACCTTCATTATATTTATTATTATGTATTATTTATCAGTCTTTGGCTCGATCTCGAGCAATGAAGACTTGATGGATAAACGCTCTGTAGGAAGCTTGAGCTTGCCTTTAGTTGCACTCTCCATCAAGTTTTCATGGCATGATACAGAAGTAGATTACAAGTCCTTTCTTTTGCACAGTACTTTTGCTCCCATGAAGGAGCTGTGATCCGCCTGGGCTGCCACTGGGCTCCCTGCCATCAGACTCTCATGGGATACCTAATGTGCCCTTGTATTCTCGACCTCCGGGATCTCTGATGAGCTCTCACTGCTCTCAGACTCTGCGGCATCACTTTTAACTGCAATGTGGGTTCAAACGGGTCAGGTGTGGCAGCTGGTGGCTCCTCGGTCGGTTCAGGTGTTACCAGCCGGTTCTGGGTCAGCGTCTCCTCTGCGAGTGCTGCTGTGTTAGGCAGTTCTTCGTCTGGTGCCTCTGTCATGGGTGGTTTAAGAGGCTCTAGCACCAAGGCTAGTAGTGCCGCTTTCTGTTGCTGGGACCGTTTCCATGCGCTAAACAACCCACAAGTGTGCGCTGTTTAACAATTGATTCTGTTTAGCCTTGTTGACGTCCTCGAGTCCGGTAAGCCGTACCCAGTTGTCAGCCTCCCCATCTGCATTGGGAGCTCTCTTACGTTCTCGTCCGCCCGCCCGCCAGGGTACCAGAACCGCTGCTCACCATGATGCCTTCTTGCTCTTCGCACCATGCGGTTCTTTTTCATTCTCTCGTTTTCTAGCCTCACCCTTCCGGCCTTCTCTCATTCCTCTAGGCAGGGTCAGCAACTCTTGATAGCAGGCCCTCTTGGCTTTTCTTTAATACTCAGGGCGGGCCTGTTACTTCGCGACTTTTTCCAAGGTCCTTCCCACGATGAGGGCCTACACAACGCCCCCAGACCTGCACGTGGCGCTTGCTCTTTTCTTAGCGCCATTTTTGTGAGCTTGTTCTTACATAGTTCTTAACAGCACGAGACCCGGTGTTACTGGGCCGCTCTCATCCTGTTTGTGACGCAAAGATGACACGCCCAGTCCATGGCCGGGGAAGACACGGGAAGCGGACATTACTCATTGTTCTCTTCACCTTCTTGGCTCTTTTCACGGGGACAGACGGGGGCCGAGACCTTGTCCCGTGACCATAGCGGTGTCATTAAAAATATTTGGGGGAAAATTACAGGGAAAGTCAGAGGGGATTAGGGGTATTCATGACGCCACCTGTGGCATGCGGCTTGGGTGGCCACCACTGCTTTAGAACCTCTGAGAATGATGGCCGGCAGCTTGGATGGTTCTGCTTCCCGCAGGTGGAGCGCGGTCCCAGTGCAGTGAGATGGAGTCAGTTCGTACCTTGGCAGATATTCATTGAATCGTCAATACCCCGATGTCTTATGCGGCCTCTGTGGGGGGTGGACACCACTAATAAAAGTCTTACACACCACAGATGGAGTTCTGTTACTTTTACTCAGTTTTTTCACCATGGCCGCCGGGTACATCCCTTGCCAACCTCTGGTTCAGCATAGTGTCCAGAACCGGGTCAGTGCAGTCAAGCCACGGTCGGTGCCCTTTTTGTTCTCTCTAAGGGTACCGTCAGACTGTGCGATGGCACCGGAGATGTTGGCGGCGACGGACGGGAGCGCGCATGCTTTTGCCGCCCCCGCCAGTATCGCCGTCTCCCATTTACACCTCTGGCGACATCCCGGCGATCTGACAGGCGGCATCGCCGCTGGGGTTTCTTAAAACCCCAGCGGCGATGCCTTAACATGGGAGCTTATGGCTCTCATCGCCTGGCAGATCGCCGTCGGCCATTTACATGGGACAATGTGTACACATCGCCCCAGATTGGCCGCCTGGAACCAGGCGACCACTAAAAGACGTCGTCATCGTGTAATTACATTAGGCGATGCAGGGGCGATATCGGTGCCGATAGGCCACGCCCCTGCATCGCCTAAGAAATCGTCTGTGCCATCGCACAGTGTGACGGTACCCTAAGTTCCTGTCTCTGGTGGTTGTTCTCTCTCAGCGCTATAAGGGGTAGTTCTCTTCTGAGACGAGCGGGCCATCGCTCTGCCCGCCAGGCTCTCAGCGCCCTCCGCAGCACAGAGCTCAAGTACCGACAGCCGTGAGTGCTTATTTGTGTCCCCACTCCCGAGGCTATGCTCTCTAGTTCGGCCGCCTACCCAAGTTGTGTCAAGTGTTTGGCCACAGCTCCCATTAGAAGCTTGGAGCCTCCGATTCAATGGGTCACGCATGCAGCTTCCGCACAGTGTTCACTGCCGTGTCCCTGTCCACCCACCAGCCCCTCCAGTTCGTCAGATTCGGGCATACGGTGATCGACATCTCATCCGCACCCCAAGGGCTCTCATCTTCACCTGTCGGCTTCTCCCTCCAGTGGACGAGCGTGGTCGTGCTCCAGCCAACGGGAGACGGCACCGCACCGCCGCTACACTCCCGACTTCCACTCCACTCCTCTCCTCCTACTTCTACTTCTACTCCCTTGTTCCCCTCTTTTTAACCTGGGCCCTCCCTCAGGGGCCCCCCTCCGTCCCAGGGGCCTACGTTTGTGTGTGTGTGTTAAGCTCGACTGCACCATCCCAGCAACTGGAGTGCAGAGGTCCTACTCCCCTTAACTGCAGAAATGCAGTACCTCTTGTGGCGGCCTAGCTGGTGGGTGCCACAGCCGCACTTAGTCAAATTTGTATGTTGCTGTTATTAAACCGCCTCATTGTACAACGTCCTGCTGCCGACGCTGGCACTTGGCAGTATGCTTAGTTTGGTATCTCAGTTGAAACCTGTCCACCTGGGGTTTTCCTGATGACAAAAATACATTGCCGATGGCATGGCTTTCAACATCGCTGATCCACAGAAATACACACAAATAAAAATACAAAATACAGATTAAGTTCTAATCTGTATATAGGGAACCTACACAAATGTAGCATCCAAAACCACCATCAAATTATACAAAAATATAAAAGTGTAGCGACCGGTGGTAAGGCCGCAGGTGTGTGTGTATGATCTTTCTCAACAGAATCCCCATACTCAGGTTTAACCGATAATAACGTTTCTTTACTGGCAAACATGTTTATATCACAGTCAACCGAACTATATGCACACTTGTATATATTAGAGTCTCTGGATCTTCACTTCTTCCGGGTACGCCGCAAGAAAAGAAAAAAACACAACAATGAAAGTATCTTTCCCTAACTTTCCCTAAAATCACGTACCAGTCTATCACAGAAGAAAATGTCGCTCCCACGTCGCAGGCCTGGGGATCTCACGAGGACGGGTCCCGGTGCAGCGCTGAAGGGGGAAACTCCTCAGTCTTCTTCTTTGGTCTCCTTCCGCAGGTAACGGAATTTTTCTTTTAATGTCTCTCCCAGTCTCTGGGCACACCGAGCAGCAGAAGGGGGCCCACAGCAGCACAGAAGTCTCTCTCAGTCTCAGGGCACCCCGAGCAGAAGGAGGGAGATCACGGCAGTACAAATGGCTCCCTTATGTCGGTCACGGCCCCTGCACATGCACTCCGGGTGCTCGGCGGGCAAGGTTTTGCAGAGCGGCCAGAGTCACAGCACCAAAGTCCAGTGGCCCAGGATCAGTCACGGGGGCTTCTGCGGGGTGATTTTTCCGGCAAGGTGTCGCAAAGTAGCCCTCTTTCAACAGACATCCACAAGCAGGTCTCCCCTGGCTCAGCTCTGAATCTGTACTGACTTCCTGCTGCTCTCTCTTCCTGAGTAAACACATTTGCTGAAAAGGGAATTTCCCACTTCCCTGCGTTTGTTTCAGCACTTGTCCACAAGGGGCAGTAGCGAACTGTGCACAGTTCATTTCCATATCCATTTCTATGATACAATCTGAATTGCTCACCTCACTACAAAAGCTTTAAAAATACATATAAAATTACATCAGGCTTTAAATATATTAAAACCATATAGGTTCAAAAAACGTTCTATATATAAACTTTGAAATGAAGCGAACACATAATAATTTAAAGCTCGTATTTGACAGGTAATTGACATTCCGCTCACCTGAACATAGACACAACCTTTCCCGCTTGATGTTACTGTGTACTCTCCGGGGACATCGGGCAGTGATGATCTCTGAAGCAGAAGTCGGTTGTCATTGTTCACATGGAATTGTTCCTCAAACCCTCTGGTTGAAGACAATGTCACCGTAGAATCTCCTTTTTCACTGAATGTGGCTTCTGCATATAAAGCCAAGGCCTGAAGAGCCACGATAGTGTCCTTTGCAAGGTGAAAAACAGAAAGTTATTTTAAGAATAAACTTTAAGAAACATCTAATTCTTAAAAGGGAAACTGTCTCTTATGGTACCTTTACACGCCGCGACGGCAGGCTGGATACATCCCGCTACAGGCTACAAATGTAGCTTGTAGCGCCAATGTAGCCCGTCGTAGCGGCGTCTGAAGACGTGACGATACAGCCGGCAACAGATACATCTGTTTCCTAGCTCTGCTCGAAAACTGATGGCTACAACGCCGATGGTAGCGAGCTGTATTGGCGTGTAAAGAAGCAACGGAAGGGAACTCGGGACAGCCTGCGATGTAGCTAAGGCGTGACCCTGGCTCCGTGTTACCGCGCCCCATGTGCGATCATTGGTGGAAGATGGTGCGTTGCGATTGGTTGTCGCCGCACAGGGCGGCATATTTAAGGAGCTGACGAGTCACACTACACAATTGCTCGAGCGTCAAATATTAATCAGCCTCCTGCGATGCCTGGCCAATCATGGTATTATTGCTTTGTCCTATCAGCGTACGGACGTTTCGTAATCCACAATTGTAGCACGCCTATGTGCTGTCCCTGCTGCACCAGGTACGCCCATAGTAGCCAGTTGTAGCGGTGTGTAAATGAGCTACAGATGGCTACTTGAGACACCCGGTGATGTAGCTAGCTATAGATGTAGCGTGGCGTAGCGCATCTTGTCGCGGCGTGTAAAGGTGATGCGTTGACCGTTTGTAACCGTTTGAGCGTGCTCGTGCACGTGAAGTAGCGGGATGTATCCAGCCTGCCGTCGCGGCGTGTAAAGATACCTTAACTGATAGAGAAAGCATGTGGGGCGAGGGGGTTGTGCACAGCTATGCAGTAGCGAGGGGGGAAAGCATTTAAAGTGTTATAGAAAGCAGAGAAAACAGGTAGGTAAGGAGGAAGGAGCAAAACAGGCTACAGAAAATAGGTAGATATGGGGGAAGTAGCATAACAGGCTCAAGAAAAAACATGTAGACAAGGAGGAAAGAGGATAACAGGCTACAGAAAGCAGATAGGAAGGCAGAAAGAGGATAACAGGCTACAGAAAACAGATAGGGAGGGCAGAAAGAGGATAACAGGCTACAGAAAACAGATAGGGAGGGCAGAAAGAGGATAACAGGCTACAGAAAACAGATAGGGAGGGCAGAAAAGAGGATAACAGGCTACAGAAAACAGATAGGGAGGGCAAAAAGAGGATAACAGGCTACAGAAAACAGATAGGGAGGGCAGAAAGAGGATAACAGGCTACAGAAAACAGATAGGGAAAGCAGAAAGAGGATAACAGGCTACAGAAAACAGATAGGGAGGGCAGAAAGAGGATAACAGGCTACAGAAAACAGATAGGGAAGGCAGAAAGAGGATAACAGGCTACAGAAAACAGATAGGGAGGGCAGAAAGAGGATAACAGGCTACAGAAAACAGATAGGGGGGGGGCAGAGAAAGAGGATAACAGGCTACAGAAAACAGATAGGGAGGGCAGAAAGAGGAATAACAGGCTACAGATAACAGATAGGGGGGGCAGAAAAGAGGATAACAGGCTACAGAAAACAGATAGGGAAGGCAGAAAGAGGATAACAGGCTACAGAAAACAGATAGGGAGGGCAGAAAGAGGATAACAGGCTACAGATAACAGATAGGGGGGGCAGAAAGAGGATAACAGGCTACAGAAAACAGATAGAGAAGGCAGAAAGAGGATAACAGGCTACAGAAAACAGATAGGGAGGGCAAAAAGAGGATAACAGGCTACAGAAAACAGATAGGGAGGGCAGAAAGAGGATAACAGGCTAAATAAACAGGTTGACAAGGAGAAAAGAGGATAACAGGCTTTGGCCGGCTTCACACCACGATTCTCTGGATCTGGGGCTGTCCGATGTGAACCAGACAGCCCCGGATCCGATTTTGCTCCTATTGTATCCCTATGGGGCCGGATGGGGCTGGATGGCAGTGATTTGCCATCATCCGGTTTTGTGCTGTCCGGGAGGATCCAGCAGATTTTGTTTTTTTGCCCTGGACACAAAATCGGAGCGTGGAGCATTTTTTGTGTCAGGGGCAAAAATCGGCCAAAATCAGATCCTCACAGACTCCTAACATGGCAGTCTATGGGCGCCAGATTGCCGGGTGCTGAACAAGTGTCCGGCTTAGAAATTCAAGCCGTGCTCGTTCAGCACCTGGACAGCGCAGCTAAAAGAGCCGCTGGCTGAAATTTCAGCACGTGGAGAGCTCCACTGCTGACATTTCAGCACTTGGACAGCGGCAGCCGTGCGCAGGGAGGATTGCGGCACAAAACAGGATTGGAGGGCATATTTACCCTCCGGTTCTATTTGTCCGGGGCTGTCAGGTTCAGTCCCATGCTTCCTGCAAAGCACCGGACAAAGCCTGACAGCAGAAAATCGTGGTGTGAATCTAGCCTAAAGAATACAGATAGGGTAGGCAAAAAGAGGATAACAGGCTACAGAAACAGATAGACTAGGAGCAAAAAGGATAACAGGCTAAACAAAACAGGTGGACATGGAGGTAAGAGGATAACAGGCTACACTACAGAAACACAAAAACAGGTAGACAAGGAGCAAAAAGGATAACATGCCACTGAAAACAGGTGGACAAGGAGGAAAGAGGAAAAAGGGTTACAAAAAACAGGTAGATAAGGAAGGAAAAGGAAATTAGTGGAGCATTGGAGCTGATATGACAAGGTACATCAATACAACAGCACTTGGATATACACAGAGCTCAAAATCAGCCTGCATTAGAGGGAAGGACACTCCTACAAGAGAAAACATGGCCATTTTTGTTTTATTCCGCCTCCCTGTAATACATACTGAATTTGAGAATCTATTATATAATCGCGAATCGGAAAAGCGCCCCTCCGCGCGCACTTTCCGATGTCGTCATGTGGATACGAATTTAACATTGGGCGCGAAGCGCCCATTGCGAGCCGCTGCCCCAAAATCGATCCACAGCCTCGGCTACAAATTTACCGATTTACCGCTCAGGTAGCGCGAGCAATGGCCACGAGGCCATTGCGAGTCGCTGCCTGAGCCGCAACTCGCTCCCCGGGGACCATGGAGCGGAGGCGGCATAGCCGCCTCCGCTCCCCGCTACCCACAACTCGCCCCCCCAATGTCCGCACAGCCTCACCCAGGTCCAAACAGGCCCCCCATGTCCGCATAGCCGCCCCCCCATCTCTGCACAGCCACCCCATGTCCGCACAGCCCCCCCCCCCGTCCGCACAGCCCCCCCCGTCCGCACAGCCCCCCCCCCCATGTCCGCACACCCACCCCCATGTCCGCACACCCACCCCCATGTCCGCACACCCACCCTGCAACAAAACCACCCTGCCGCACCCCTACACGCTAAGCCCCGACCACCTAACCCCCGACCCGCAGCATCCTAAGCCCCCGCCGATACCCCCTAAGCCCCGCCGTCTACCCCCTAAGCCACCGCCGCCCCTAAGCCCCTACCCTTTAAGCCCCGCAGCAGCCCCGACCACCTAACCCCCGACCCGCAGCATCCTAAGCCCCCGCCGATACCCCCTAAGCCCCGCCGTCTACCCCCTAAGCCACCGCCGCCCTTAAGCCCCTACCCCCTAAGCCCCGCAGCAGCCCCTAAGCCCCTACCCCCTAAGCCCCGCAGCAGCCCCTAAGCCCCTACCCCCTAAGCCCCGCAGCAGCCCCTAAGCCCCTACCCCCTAAGACCCGTAGCATCCTAGGCCCCCGCCGATACCCCCTAAGCCATGCCGCCTACCCCCTAAGGCACCACCGCCCCTAAGACCCTACCCCTAAGCCCCGTAGCATCCTAGGCCCCCGCCGATACCCCCTAAGTCCGCCGCACCCGTACACGCTAAGCCCCGACCACCTAACCCCCGACCCGCAGCATCCTAAGCCCCCGCCGATACCCCCTGCCCCTCTCGCTAAAGCCCTACACCCTAAGCCCCCGCAGTCCCCTAACCTAACGCCGCTGTCACCTAAGGCCCTACACCCGAAGCCCCCGCCGTCCCCTAACCTAACGTCCCCGTCGATCACTTACATGCCTTCAAGTCATCTGATCGTCCGTCCGATCCATAAGTCCTCCGTCCGGCCAGGCGTCCTCTTCCTCCGGCCCCGGGGGTCTTCTCTCTTCTTTCCGCCATCTCCGCCTCTTCGTCCGGCCCCGGGGATCTTCTGTCTTCTTTTCGCTAACTTCCACCTCCGACGTCCTCTTCCTTCTCATTAAGATAGAATGGACGAAAAATCCCCCATTCTATCTCAATGAGATCTGAGGCCCTCTTCTGATTGGTCGCTGTATACTGCCCTCAGCCAATCAGAAGAGCCCCTCAGACTAAGACGCAGTTCTCATTCAGGTCCGCATTTTTTTTCCCCATTGACATACATTAGCGGTGTGTCGGCGATTTTATGGCCGGCCACCTAGTTCTATTTGTCGGCCCTAAAATCGCGGACACACCGCTAATGCATCTCTATGGGCAGTCAGCCCGATTTCGGATTGGACGCCGACCAATCAGAATTCGAGCTGACTGCCCATAGACATGCATTAGCGGTGTGTCCGCGATTTTAGGGCCGACAAATAGAACCAGGTGGCCGGCCATAAAATCGCCGACACACCGCTAATGTATGTCAATGGGGAAAAAAAAGGCGGACCTGAATGAGAACTGTGTCTCACTCGCAACTAAAAAAATAAATAAATTTAATAATAAAAAAAAGAATTAAAAATAATAAATAATTAAATAAAAATAATAATAAAAAAAAAAAAAATGCGGACCTGAATGAGAACTGTGTCTCAGTCTGACTTAAAAAAATAAATAAATTAAATAATAAAAAAAATTATTTAAAAATAATTAAAAAATAATAAAAAAATAAATAAAAAATAATAAATAATTCAATAAAAATAATAATAAAAAAAATAAATATATGCTAATTATATCAGCCCTTCCAGCGGACCTGAATGAGAACTGGGTCTCAGCCTAAATAATAAATTTAATAATAAAAAAAATAATTAAAAAATAATGAAAAAATAATAAAAAAAATAAATAAAGAATAATAAATAATTCAATAAAAATAATAATAAAAAAAAATAAATATATGCTAATTATATCAGCCCTTCCAGCGGACCTGAATGAGAACTGGGTCTCAGCCTAAATAATAAATTTAATAATAAAAAAAATAGTTAAAAAATAATTAAAAAATAATAAAAAAATAAATAAAAAATAATAAATAATTCAATAAAAATAATAATAAAAAAAATAAATATATGCTAATTATATCAGCCCTTCCAGTGGACCTGAATGAGAACTGGGTCTCAGCCTAAATAATAAATTTAATAATAAAAAAAATAATTAAAAAATAATTAAAAAATAATAAAAAAAATAAATAAAAAATAATAAATAATTCAATAAAAATAATAATAAAAAAAATAAATATATGCTAATTATATCAGCCCTTCCAGCGGACCTGAATGAGAACTGGGTCTCAGCCTAAATAATAAATTTAATAATAAAAAAATAATTAAAAAATAATAAAAAAATAAATAAAAAATAATAAATAATTCAATAAAAATAATAATAAAAAAAATAAATATATGCTAATTATATCAGCCCTTCCAGCGGACCTGAATGAGAACTGGGTCTCAGCCTAAATAATAAATTTAATAATAAAAAAAATAATTAAAAAATAATTAAAAAATAATAAAAAAATAAATAAAAAATAATAAATAATTCAATAAAAATAATAATAAAAAAAATAAATATATGCTAATTATATCAGCCCTTCCAGCGGACCTGAATGAGAACTGGGTCTCAGCCTAAATAATAAATTTAATAATAAAAAAAATTATTAAAAAATAATTAAAAATAATAAAAAAATAAATAAAAAATAATAAATAATTCAATAAAAATAATAATAAAAAAAATACATATATGCTAATTATATCAGCCCTTCCAGCGGACCTGAATGAGAACTGGGTCTCAGCCTAAATAATAAATTTAATAATAAAAAAATAATTTAAAAATAATTAAAAAATAATAAAAAAATAAATAAAAAATAATAAATAATTCAATAAAAATAATAATAAAAAAAATAAATATATGCTAATTATATCAGCCCTTCCAGCGGACCTGAATGAGAACTGGGTCTCATCCTAAATAATAAATTTAATAATAAAAAAAATAATTAAAAAATAATAAAAAAATAAATAAAAAATAATAAATAATTAAATAAAAATAATAATTAAAAAAAAAAATTCTAATAATAATGATATTACTGCTAATAATAATGCTATTAATGCTAATAATTATGCTATTAATGCTAATAATAATGTTATTAATGCTATTATTAATGCTAATAATCCTATTTAAGTATAATTATAAATGCTATTAATGCTATAATAATGCTATTAATGCTATTATTATCAATATGCTATTATATAATGCTATTTAATGCTAATATTAATGCTAATAATGCTATTATTAATGCTATTTATGCTATTAATTATGCTATTAATGCTAATTAATAATGCTATTATAATGCTATGCATATTTAAAGCTATTAATGCTATATAATTATTATATGCTATATAATGCTATAATTATTATAATGCTATTAATGCAATAATAAAGCTAATAATGCTATTAATGCTATTAATAATATATGTTATTAATGCTAATTATTAATGCTAATTAATGCTATTAATGTTTAATGCTATTAATGCTAAATAATAATGCTATTACTATAATGCTATTAATGCTATTAATGCTATATATGCTTTAAAGCTATTATAATGCTATTAATGCTATAATAATGCTATTAATGCTATTAATAATGCTAATTAATGCTATTAATTATGCTATTAATGCTACTAATGCTAATATTTATGCCTATTAATGGCTATTATTATGCTATTAATGCTAATTAATAATGCTATTAATGCTATTAATAATGCTATTAATGCTATAATAATGTTATTAATGCTATTATTAATGCTATTAATGCTATTATTAATGCTATTAATGCTAATAATAATGCTATTAATGCTATTAATAATGCTATTAATGCTATTAATTATGCTATTAATGCTATTAATGCTAATATTTATCCTATTAATGCTATTAATATTGCTATTAATGCTAATAATAATGCTATTAATGCTATTAATAATGTTATTAATGCTAATAATGCTATTATTAATGCTATTAATGCTAATAATAATGCTATTAATAATTTTATTAATGCTATTATTAATGCTAATAATGCTATTATTAATGCATTTATGCTAATAATAATGCTATTAATGCTATTAATAATGCTATTAATGCTATTATTTATGCTATTAATGCTATTAATGCTAATATTTATCCTATTAATGGTATTATTAATGCTATTAATGCGAATAATAATGCTATTAATGCTATTAATGCTAATAATAATGCTATTAATGCTATTAATAATGTTATTAATGCTATTATTAATGCTAATAATGCTATTATTAATGCTATTAATGCTAATAATAATGCTATTAATGCTATTAATAATGCTATTAATGCTATTAATGCTAATATTTATCCTATTAATGGTATTATTAATGCTATTAATAATGCTATTAATGCTAATATTTATCCTATTAATGCTATTAATGCTATTAATAATGCTATTAATGCTATTAATTATGCTATTATTGCTATTAATGCTAATATTTATCCTATTCATGGTATTATTAATGCTATTAATGCTAATAATAATGCTATTAATGCTAATAATAATGCTATTAATGCTATTAATAATGTTATTAATGCTATTATTAATGCTAATAATGCTATTATTAATGCTATTAATGCCAATAATAATGCTATTAATAATGCTATTAATGCTATTAATGCTAATATTTATCCTATTAATGCTATTAATGCTAATAATAATGCTATTAATGCTATTAATAATGCTATTAATGCTATTAATTATGCTATTAATGCTATTAATGCTAATATTTATCCTATTAATGGCATTATTAATGCTATTAATGCTAATAATAATGCTATTAATGCTAATAATAATGCTATTAATGCTATTAATAATGTTATTAATGCTATTATTAATGGTATTAATGCTATTATTAATGCTATTAATGCTAATAATAATGCTATTAATGCTATTAATAATGCTATTAATGCTATTAATTATGCTATTAATGGTTTTAATGCTAATATTTATCCTATTAATGCTATTAATATTGCTATTAATGCTAATAATAATGCTATTAATTCTATTAATAATGTTATTTATGCTATTATTAATGCTAATAATGCTATTATTAATGCTAATAATAATGCTATTAATGCTATTAATAATGTTATTAATCCTATTATTAATGCTAATAATGCTATTATTAATGCTATTAATGCTAATAATAATACTATTAATGCTATTAATAATGTTATTAATGCTATTATTAATGCTAATAATGTTATTATTAATGCTATTAATGCTAATAATAATGCTATTAATGCTATTAATAATGTTATTAATGCTATTAGTAATGCTAATAATGCTATTATTAATGCTATTAATGGTAATAATAATGCTATTAATGCTATTAATAATGTTATTAATGCTATTATTAATGCTAATAATGCTATTAATAATGCTATTAATGCTAATAATAATGCTATTAATGCTATTAATACTGTTATTAATGCTCATAATACTGCTAATAATGCTATTAATACTGCTATTACTTCTAATAATAATGCTATGGCTTATATTATTGCTATTGATGATGCGATTATTATTTAAAAATGTTTAAAAAAACAATAAACATATTTTAGATACCCGATGCATTTGCATCAGGCTAACAACTATAACTACTATAATCAAATTAATGCACGTTCTAGAATCCCGATGCATTTGCGTCGGGCTCACAGCTAGTAATTATAATAATCAAGCATCAGACTGCATATCAGGGGTATTAAAATGAATGAAAGAAAGGAGATTGAAGACTTAGTGTACCTTTACACGTCGCAACATTGCATGCAATTTTACTTGCAACTTACTGGTTGCAGTGAAATCATGGACACATTGTTCTATCTTGTTGCCGTGTACAAATGTAACAATGTGTCCATGATTTCACTGCAACCTGTACGTTGCAAGTGAAATTGCATGCAATGTTGTGACATGTAAAGAAACCCTTAGGGTACCGTCACACCTGGTGATGTCGGCAGCGATTTTTTAGGCGACGCTGGGGCGTGACCTATTGCCGCTGACATCGCCAATGCGTCGCCTAATGTGAATGGGCGAAGGCGACGCATTTGAATGGTCGCCTGGTTTCAGCAGTGCTCTGAAAGCAGGCGACCAGTCTGGGGCGATGTGTACATATCGCCCCATGTAAATGGGGGACGGCAATCTGCCAGGCGATGGGAGCAATAGGCACCCATGTTAAGGCATCGCCGCTGGGGTTTTTAGACACCCCAGCGGCGCCGCCGCCTGTCAGACGCGACGGCGACGCTGGCGGGGTGCCAAAAACGTGCGCGCTCCCGCCCGTCGCCGCCGACATCTCTGGTGACATCACCTATTGTGACGGGCCCCTTAGATAATTGGGTCACTCTACATTGTGGATTATATCATTCAAAATTGGCTGCGGCCTGTCCTTTTTCAGCAGCCCCATACAGAATGATAGGAGCAGCAATCGGGCATCCAACCTGGCACTCTGTTTCATACACAATATAAAAGTGCCCAATCGGCGATGAAAAATCTCTGTTCTGCCGACTGGTGCAAATCCAACAGTCAGACATCCAACAATCAGCAATGTATTACCTATTCCTTTAATAAGTGAAAAATTGTTTTCATTGCATAACACATTTAAAGGGAATCTATCAACAAGTGTTTGCTATTTAATCTGAGAACACCATAATGTAGGAGCAAATATCCTGATTCGAGGGATGTGTCACTTATTAGGCTGTGTACTGTAGTTTCTATACATTCAGCAATTTATCAGCACTAGATTATCACTACAGGACTACCTCTTGAACTCCTGTACTGCTGCACACTTTGCACCAATGATATGTCTGCCTCTGTCATCAGGGCCAAATCCAAGTTATGTATAATTTATTCATAGATTTTTAGGGTGTAAATCACTTTACCTGAGTAGAAGAAAAGCCTCCGAAAGCATTTTGCTGCTTGCTCAACCAGCTCACAATCTGCGCCGCATGGAACAGGTCTTTTGTAGGAGCCGAGAGCAGCGTTAAAAGCACATAAGATGTCAGTTCCACCTCCGTAGATGAAGCCCTTTGCCAGAAAGGCTCATCAGACACGGGTTGGGGCTTTGGTTGCCAGTAGAGCTGTCCGTCTTTACCAATAGGCATGGTAAAAAAAAGCATAGGAAAAAGCAAATAGCACACGTGAGATACATTTCCACACTCAATTTTGGGTTTGCCTTTACGGCATTCATTATTCAGTAAGACTGATCTAGCAAAATAATTCTTCAGGTCAGTACCATTAAAGGGAATCTGTCAGGTCAAAAATCCATATGTAACTGATATCATTTTCTAATTCCACCGGTAAAGTTCTTTCTATTGATGTATTTCTTTTGTTTATACCCCCCCCCCCCCCCCTTATCCTCTGTAAATTGCAAATGAAGAGATTCATTCCATCTGTCAATCACAGTGAGTGATCACTTAATTCTCTGTTGCCCACACCCCAGGGAATGAATATTCATGTAGTGACATCACTGCCTGCTCTGCACTGCCCTCTTTAACAAGCAAAGTTCAGTGGAATCATTCATATGGGGGGGTCCGGATCATCCTGTTTGCAGCAAAAGAAATGTTCAAATAAAAACACACAGAATCTCTCACAGACAACACGGCCTGTGCTCAGAGAAGGAGGATACCGCTTTGTCTGATAACTAGATATGTGCCTGCCATCTCTCCCTCTACCCCTCAAAAGCAGAACAGGCAGAATGAAAATAAAAGCTACACTACACTAGCAGGAGAAATACAGCACAGAGGGGAGGGACAGAATAACAGCTTCTGTGGGTGTGGACATTTACATAATATTTACATTCTGCAAATTATTCAGCAGTAAAAGTCATGGTCCGGACTAGTGCACCAGCTAACTGCAGGATGTGCAGATGCTTATAGCAAGAGAACTACAAGGGGTACAGTAATGATTTATACATATTCTGAATGGGCTGCCAGGTATTATAAGGGTAATATCAAGGGTACTGAAAAATGACCTCACTGACTCCCTGTAAAGAAACACCAAACTTATATCATTTTTTAAACCAAGCAGACCATTGTATGAATTATTATTTGCATGGAGAAGTGGTATTTTTATTGATATACCGTAATTGGTATAATTTTAGGGTACATTTTTTTTTTATTGTTTTAATCACATTTTTATGTGAGACTTAAAAATAGAATGTCCGGCTTTTCAATTTTCTTTTTGTAATATGTGAGTTATCTTACAGGTTCATTAATCTTATATTTTATTCTGATAGATCTTACTTTATGGACAGGTTGATACCAAATATATTTATTTTTTTCTGTATCGGGATAACAGGAGTGATTCTCAGCCATGTCTATTGAAGCATTGGGCCTCCCAATTTTAAATTTACAGAGAATACCTTGAAGCTGTTACTTAACCACTTTGTGAACAATGACCAAAATATCTGTCATAGGTGAGTGCTAGTTACTGCTGTAATATCTTCAATCGCAACTGCTATGAGCAGAGATAACTATGATTCCATCAAATAATGAGACAGTTGCACTCTGAAATGCTATGGTATTGTCACACACCGCTCAAAACTAACAGAGTGTCATGGTGGTATCTGGCGCTGTTCACACTTCAGAATCTGACACTCCTCACTGCACTGAGGTTTATCTAATACAGGCAGGCTCTGGCACTGACCAACTTTGTTCTCAGTAGTGATCGGGCTAGCGGGAGTTAATCTCTGTATGACTCCCGATTACCTCTTGGATCACATGTTCTGGGACACCAATCACAGTTGCACCTACCTTTTTAAGATTGTGGGATCTGCTCTCAAATGCCGACTATAGCTCCTGTTTTGCTCCAGCATACCAATCCTTACCTTGGTGTTCCAGTAATCTGGTATCAGCAGCTGCTTGTTAGGTGTTTGGTTAATACTTTCTTATTATTAACTCTTGTTCTTGTATTCTCACATATTAATTATTGTATTCTCCATGTGTGTGAGCGGTGTGAGCTTGTGGTTTTGTTTTTTCCCCTGTCTTTGTCAGTGGGTTCCTTTACTTCTCAGCTCTGGGGAGGGTGGAATAAGCTCAGGCCTGTACAGGAGCAGGGTCAGGGTAGAGACTCAGACCTCTCCACCATCAGGAGTACCCCTGAGTTAGGGAAAGTTCAGGGCTCCCTAGCTTGGGGGGCATATCAGGTGCCCCTGTTTCCCTTTTTCTCACTGTCCCTGTGACAGGTATGCAAACAATAAATATGAATATGCATTACTGCTAAGGAAATAAATATAAAAATTGAGATACTTAGCATGTAAAAAAGTTTTATGTGAGCCCAGCAGCCAATGTCAAGGCGTCTCTTTGCTAAGTTCCTATTAAATTTAAATTCTTTATGAACAGATTCATATCCACCCATAAATTGGAGGTTTATTTTACAGGAAATACCTTGAAGCTGTTATTTAACCCCTTTGTGAACAATGACCAAAATATCTGTCATAGGTGAGTGCTAGTTACTACTGTAATAACTTCTATCGCAACTGCTTGGGTCGTAGATAACTTGGTAACTCACTCTTTCTATGAATTTCCTTAGCAGTGATGGACGTCCATATTCCTATATTCATTGTTTTAAATCCTTTAGCATTTCAGAGTGCAGCGGTCTCTTTATTTGTTATAATATATTGCATATTCACTATGCACCTGTTCACACGGGCATGTTAGGAATTACTGTCAGTCTTTTCATTTAGATTATGATTCCGACAATGTTGTTCCATTGACTATCAATAATGACTGGTTCAATAGCAACGTAAGGTGTTTTGTCACTGGGAGGTGCCCCCTCGGTGAGTTATCATGGTAGTGGGGACGGTCTATTAAGCCATGACAGTCCATGTCTTAGGCTTTTTAATTGTTAGAACATTGCCATCAATCGTACCTCTCTTCACAGCTTTCTGCTCCAGTCTATCCAATAGGATCTTCCTGTAATAAGTGTCTCCGTATAATGTGAAAGCATATGCAAGTAAAGCCTGGGTGTACATATTATTAACACTCAAAGCCAATTGCTGCAGGCATAAAACTGAATCTCTAACAAGAGGGTCCTGGAAGACAAAAACACTCAATAAAAGTCTGGAGTTTCTCCATTTAGTTGCAGTAAAAAGAAAATGACAAAGTTTCCAGTCTAAAAGAACTGATTCAGCCTCCTTGCTGAATCTTTGTCAGTAGATGGGTCTATAATTGTCAGACCAGAAATGCTGAGATTTCACTCATTTCTCTTTGGGTATCTCTTGGTGACTTTAGGAGCCCAATATTACCACTAGGAGTGAGTGTCTATACTGAGCACTTTAATTATGATCTGACAGATACAAGAAAACAGAAATATGTACAAGTACTTCTTCACTTAATCACCTTCTTTTTGCCCCTATTTTGTCTCATATCAATTAATTAATTTAAACTTGTACTGATAGGATGTTTACATTGTGAGCCCCAATGGGGACAGTGCTGCAAATGTATGTAAAATGCTATGGAATTAACAGCGCTGTATAAATGAATAAATATTATTATTATTATTATTATCTAAGAAATCTATTTGTGCCTCAAGAACAAAACCACATACCAGCTTCTCCTCACTGTTATCAGTGCGGCTGCAAGACAACTGACTGCAGCAGATGCCCCCCCCCTCTGCCCTGATCCTGACTGCAGCAGATGCCCCCCCCTTCTGCCCTGATCCTGACTGCAGCAGATGCCTCCCCCTCTGCCCTGATCCTGACTGCAGCAGATGCCCCCCCCCTCTGCCCCGATCCTGACTGCAGCAGATGCCCCCCCCTTCTGCCCTGATCCTGACTGCAGCAGATGCCTCCCCCCTCTGCCCTGATCCTGACTGCAGCAGATGCCTCCCCCTCTGCCCTGATCCTGACTGCAGCAGATGCCTGCCCCTCTGTCCTGATCCTGACTGCAGCAGATGCCTCCCCCTCAGCCCTGATCCTGACTGCAGCAGATGCCCCCCCCTCTGCCCTGACTTCAGCAGATGCCTCCCCCTCTGCCCTGATCCTGACTGCAGCAGATGCCTCCACCTCTGCCCTGATCCTGACTGCAGCAGATGCCTCCCCCTCTACCCTGACTGCAGCAGATGCCTCCCCCTCTGCCCTGATCCTGACTGTAGCAGATGCCTCCCCCTCTGCCCTGACTGCAGCAGATGCCCCGCCCCTCTGCCCTGACTTCAGCAGATTCCTCCCCCTCTGCCCTGATCCTGACTGCAGCAGATGCCTCCACCTCTGTCCTGATCCTGACTGCAGCAGATGCCTCCCCTCTGACCTGACTGCAGCAGATGCCTCCCCCTCTGCCCTGATCCTGACTGTAGCAGATGCCTCCCCCTCTGCCCTGACTGCAGCAGATGCCCCCCCTCTGCCTTGATCCTGACAGCAGCAGATGCCTCCCCCTCTGCCCTGACTGCAGCAGATGCCTCCCCCTCTGCCCTGATCCTGACTGCAGCAGGCCTCTGCCCTGATCCTGACTGCAGCAGATGCCTCCCCCTCTGCCCTGACTGCAGCAGATGCCTCCTCCTCTGCCCTGATCCTAACTGCAGCAGCCCTCTGCCCTGATCCTGACTGCAGCAGATGCCTCCCCCTCTGCCCTGACTGCAGCAGATGCCTCCCCCTCTGCCCTGATCCTGACTGCAGCAGATGCCTCCCCCTCTGCCCTGACTGCAGCAGATGCCTCCCCCTCTGTCCTTATCCTGACTGCAGCAGATGCTCCCCCCCTCTGCCCTGACTGTAGCAGATGCCTCCTCCCCCTCTGCCCTGATCCTGACTGCAGCAGATGCCTCCCCCTCTGCCCTTATCCTGACTGCAGCAGATGCTCCCCCCCTCTGCCCTAACTGCAGCAGATGCCTCCTCCCCTCTGCCCTGATCCTGACTGCAGCAGATGCCTCCCCCTCTGCCCTGACCCTGACTGCAGCAGCCCTCTGCCCTGATCCTGACTGCAGCAGATGCCTCCCCCTCTGCCCTGATCCTGACTGCAGCAGATGCCTCCCCCTCTGCCCTGATCCTGACTGCAGCAGATGCCTCCACCTCTGTCCTGACTGCAGCAGATGCCTCCCCTCTGCCCCTGATCCTGACTGTAGCATATGCCTCCCCCTCTGCCCTGACTGCAGCAGATGCCCCCCCTCTGCCTTGATCCTGACTGCAGCAGATGCCTCCCCCTCTGCCCTGACTGCAGAAGATGCCTCCTCCCCCTCTGCCCTGATCCTGACTGCAGCAGATGCCTCCCCCTCTGCCCTGATCCTGACTGCAGCAGATGCCTCCCCCTCTGCCCTGACTGCAGCAGATGCCTCCCCTCTGCCCTGATCCTAACTGCAGCAGCCCTCTGCCCTGATCCTGACTGCAGCAGATGCCTCCCCCTCTGCCCTGACTGCAGCAGATGCCTCCCCCTCTGCCCTGATCCTGACTGCAGCAGATGCCTCCCCCTCTGCCCTGACTGCAGCAGATGCCTCCCCCTCTTGCCCTTATCCTGACTGCAGCAGATGTCCCCCCCTCTGCCCTGACTGCAGCAGATGCCTCCTCCCCCTCTGCCCTGATCCTGACTGCAGCAGATGCCTCCCCCTCTGCCCTTATCCTGACTGCAGCAGATGCTCCCCCCTCTGCCCTAACTGCAGCAGATGCCTCCTCCCCCTCTGCCCTGATCCTGACTGCAGCAGATGCCTCCCCCTCTGCCCTGACCCTGACTGCAGCAGCCCTCTGCCCTGATCCTGACTGCAGCAGATGCCTCCCCCTCTGCCCTGACTGCAGTAGATGCCTCCCCCTCTGCCCTGATCCTGACTGCAGCAGATGCCTCCCCCTCTGCCCTGACTGCAGTAGATGCCTCCCCCTCTGCTCTGATCCTGACTGCAGCAGATGCCTCCCTCTCTGCCCTGATCCTGACTGCAGTAGATGCCTCCCCCTCTGCCCTGATCCTGACTGCAGTAGTTGCCTCCCCCTCTGCCCTGATTCTGACTGCAGAAGATGCCTCCCTCTCTGCCCTGACTGCAGCAGATGCCTCCCCCTCTGCCCTGATCCTGACTGCAGCCGATGCCTCCCCCCTCTGCCCTGATCCTGACTGCAGTAGTTTCCTCCCCCTCTGCCCTGATCCTGACTGCAGCAGATGCCTCCCCCTCTGCCCTGACTGCAGTAGATGCCTCCCCCTCTGTCCTGACTGCCTGACTGCAGCAGATGCCTCCCCCCTCTGCTCTGATCCTGACTGCAGCAGATGCCTCCCCCTCTGCCCTGACTGCAGCAGATGCCTCCCCCCTCTGCTCTGATCCTGACTGCAGCAGATGCCTCCCCCCTCTGCCCTGATCCTGACTGCAGTAGATGCCTCCTCCTCTGCCCTAATCCTGACTGCAGCAGATGCCTCCCCCTCTGCCCTGACTGCCTGACTGCAGCAGATGCCTCCCCCCTCTGCCCTGATCCTGACTGCAGTAGATGCCCCCTCCTCTGCCCTGATCCTGACTGCAGCAGATGCCTGCCCCTCTGACCCACCTACAGAAGGGGGGAAGATATGCTAAGCTCCATCCCTAGGCTAAGGGAATGAAGTATAAGTTGGCCATCAGTCACAAATTGAATTGATCATCATTTTGGTGTTGGACTCAACCCCTGTATTCTTTGCTGGGGAAATTGTTTCGCAATATAAACAATGCTGAAGATTGGCAAACATCGAAAGGAACTTTATATTTAATGTATCACCATTGTTTTAGTAGGTTTATTCTAAGGTTTAGTCTTCTTTTAACTTGAAAACTTGCATATATAGTGTCAGTGCCCATCTTATACACTTTTTCACTGTCAGGTGGTTTATGCCCTCTAGCCATCACTGTCTGTATCTGCAGCTTCATAGTACTGCTCCAATCATCCCTGTCTGATCTCATAGTGTAATGTTAAAGGTGAAAAAAAAGCATTTATACACTGACGTTTCCTTATGCAAATGAGGCAGTGTGTAGTCACCATGGAGAATGTAAGTCACTCTGGCAGGTTAATAGTTAACATTTCTGCTGAATTTTATAAGATGCTGTATGGCCTGTGTGATGTCACGATCATGTGACTGCAATAGGCAGAGCTAAGTCTTCATAACACATAGTGATTTTGCTTGCTTAGCTCCACCCTCTATGGTCACATGATCGATACATCACACAGGTCCTTTATACAAAGAAGTTAATAGTGAGTTAATTATTAACCTGCCAGACAGTCTACCTTCTCCAAGATGTAGACTGACTGCTCATTCACATAAGAAAATGTCAGTGTATAAATGCTTTTCTTTCACCTTTCACATTACACTATGAGCTCAGACAGGGATGATTAGAATAGTATTATGAAGCTGCAGGTGCAGACCTATAGCTGGAGGGGCATAAACCACCTGACAGGTTCCCATGGGCTCATCTGGTTAAAAAATAAATACAATTCCCTAATAAGTCAATAGGAAAAAAGGCCTCCAGAAAACCCTATACCCTAAGTAATTATTCAACAAGCAGAACACCTTAAACCTATCAGTAATGAAAGTGATAACAGTAAGAAAAACAATGCAGTCAATATCTACTTCTCTTGATTCTCTTCCCTTTCATTCATAATAAAGGTTTATCCAAAAAGTGTCCATCATCATTGTAATAGTCTGAGATATTAGTAATAGTCCCATCATTCTCAGTCCCTACAGCTGATAACTAGTCATGAGTGAGTGTGCTCGTTCAAGCATCGGGGTGCTCGGATACGCTTGGTACTCAATAGAGTATCGCGGGTGCTCGAATGTGTCGTTCATGAACGATTTCGCACACAAAGCCAGCTTCATCCAGTGAACGATGGGAGGCGGCGCCTCACTGGGAATTGCAATCTCTGGATGGCTCTCGCTGGGGGTAAAAATAACATTTTCGGATGTTGTGTGCAAAAAATAAAAGAGAAAATCGCCCAACCTTAATGGAAATGCTCTGTGTATGGCTAGCTGTATATGAGTGGAGAGTTGGTCTGCCCAATACTTGGCTCCCATTATACTCGTTACTTGAGCTGAGCCCGTCAGAGCTTCCATCCTGCTCAACTCAATCAAGAGCACTCAAGCATTTTGGTTCTTGCTCATTACAACTGAGAACCGATTGTATTATTAATCTTGCCGTGAACATAAGAACAGCCAACCTGCTACCATTTTTACTCAAACAATTGTCTGTTAACACGCTGAGTGCTCAGGTATCTAATGGCGGACTAGGTCTTGAGATTATAGGAAAGATGAGTCTTGGTCAATTGCCCAGTCTACAATGTTTTAAGGCCAACTTTGTATGTAGATTTTGCATCAATGTCACACGTGATCTATAAGGGGGCATGCTACGTTAATCCATACTTAAATTTTGCAATTGATTACTTACTTGGGGAGTTTTCCCTGCCTCCAACAGTGCAATTGTAACATATGCGGAAAGAGACACATCATCTTCAACGCCCCCCTGTAACATAAAAATTATTTCATCATAGGAACAATAGACATATTGATGTTTGCATACACATTATCTCTTAGATCCTAGGAACATGTAATACAGTGCATTGCTTTCCTCCACATGAGCCCCTAAGTGATGGCACATATGGCAATAAAGGTACAGTCACACGCAATGATATCGTTGCCGATATCATTCAAAAGTCACGTGTTCTGTGACACTTGAACAATGTCGAAACGACATCGTTGCGTGTGACACTACAAACGATGAACGATCAGATGATCGTTCATCGTTTGATTTGAGGTCCTGTCCTCAAATCAATCGTTGGCCGCCCGGTGGACACTGGGAGACGACTGATAAGCCAGCTCCCAGCGCCTCTCAGCAAGCGCTGGGAGCTGGTATCCAAGGTAAACTGCGGGTAACTAGGCAGCGTGCGCTGCCTAGATACCCGATGTATACCTTGGTTACCAGCCTTCTCCGCTCACCGGCTGGTATCCAAGGTACACAGTGGGTAACTAGGGACCCTAGTTACCCGCTGTGTACCTTGGATCCCAGCCGGTGAGCGGAGAAGGCTGGTAACCAAGGTATACATCGGGTGGCTGGCAGCAGGAGCAAGACATCATGGAAACGATATTTAAATCGTTTCCACGATGTCTCTGGTCCATTGATCGCTGGTGAGTCTGCCTGTGTGACAGCTCACCAGTGATCTGAACGATATTGTTAGCGATCGCGTGTGCATGTGATCGCTAACAATATCGTTCATCGCATCACTGCATGTGACAGCACCATAAGAGTCTGGCTAAAGGGTCATATAACAATAGTTTTCTCCCATAGACAGGAAAGCGGACAAAAAGTGGGACTTTCTTTGGAGTTGGGCCACATTTTGATCTCCAGTTTTCTATTTTCTCTATATTGTCTAGGTCACAGCAGAACAAAGAAATGACCATACCTTCATGGACGTATGGAACAGTTTGCCAACATTTCGGAAGCAGCCATTATAGAATCGGTTCCTAATTAACCAAGCATAGGAGGCGCTGAGCTGATCATCATCAATAAAAATGTAAGGTTTCGATTTACTGAATGTCTTCACAACAAAAGCAGTCAACCTGCAAAAATCAGAGATAATGTAAGCAAAAATATGATTCCTACCGGAGCTGGTCTTACAGTTGGTGCCCTACGACCTGTAGATGCTAGGTTTACTGTCTCACAATGCCAAAGTAAATTTCACAATACGTTACTCAAGTAATACTAACATACACTGTCATGACCATTAGAATTATGATTTAGGTTAAGTGTACACTCCAAACAGCTAGGACATCAGTGGAGCCTGGTAAGCTGGGCGATACCTCACAATAAAGGAGTAGATGGTGGCCTATTTATCGGTGCTCAAGTAACCAAACCAAACAGTACCCAACTGCAGGTGTCATATGGTGCCTAAATATCAATACCAAATATTGACCAAATACTATTGCTATATAGATACATAAAATACAATACAATACAATAGGCAACCATTGTAATATAAGTACAATGTCATCGTAGCAGTGGCGTACAGAAAGTAGCTCTAGACATTTATTAATCTGTAATTAGTGTTATATGATGTAGACGTAAAACCACAATAACACAAAGATTCTATGCCCATAATAAGGGCTGTAACCTGCTGACATCGCACAGGTCACACACCTCTTAGACTTGCCAGTTATCCATTCAGGTTTATTGATTTCCAACTATTTCTGGATACTCACCACGTATTTCCTTCAGGGTCACTTTTACCATATGCGCTGTATGATCCATCATCACGTTTATACGACAGCTGTCTCTGGTACCCTGAAAAACAAGAAGCATACTCCTCAGGCTGAGAGGCAAAGAATAGTAAAGGCATGCTCCCTCTTTGGGAGGTGCCTATGCAACGTGTCTAATATGTTGTCTGAACGTTGTCAGAACATTGTTGTCAGCTCTCCCGGATTAGTGCCTATCGTGATTACTACAACCAGTGTCCCTTTCTTTGTACCAATACTGTGTACCTTTATCCGTGTTCCTGAGTCCATACCTGCCGGCCTGTCAGTGCCAGCCATCCTGTTGTATCCAGCCATTCTGCCTGTACCAGCTGTCCTGCCAGTTCCTGCTATTCATCCAGGACAGGCTGTCCTGCAGTTGCTTCAGAGTCCTTGAGTGCGTACTTCCTTGGTTGACCACTGTGGTCAGCTGCAGCAGAACCGGGGACTGCCTTGGAGTGGTACCTGGTGGCTACCTGCAGAAGCAGGCCTATCCTCACTATTAGAGGCTCCAGCACTGAACCAGGTAGCCGCTTAGACATGCCCCTCCAAGATAAGCCCAGCCTGGGGTACAGTGGGGCCACACACACTTAGTTGACACCTATTCTCTTCTACACATTGTCTGCAACTATATCTATAAGGTCTGAGCCAGTAAGTAAATTAATTTAGTTCAAAGTGAGAACAGAATTTTGAGAAAAATTGTATAGAAATTAGTCTTCAGTGATGTAACAAAAGTGCACAAGTCCCATGCCGATCTGTGAGTGAGCTTAAATTGACGAATTGTAATATTTTTCACGTCTCACCATTCTTCATGAAGTTGGTAGCTTTACTTTTAACTTCACTTCTCAGCTGATCAGTCTTCTCCAGATATTGCAGTACAAAAATATTTGGGGCAAAACGAACCATGTTTTGTTCACCACAACCAGAAGGCATGGTCAGGAGGTGGTCTAAGTGCTCGAGGGTTGTGCCCATCATATCTCCTATAGGAATAAAGTGACAAAAATGTATTTAACGAACAGAAAATATTACAGGAGTACATTATGAAATTATAATTCAGTTTTAGTGATGGAAGAGTAGACATTGTTTATTTGTAAAGGACTACTTTTAGAAGTTACGGTAAGTTTTTATTTTCAATGAATGACAAATTGTAAAAAAGTATTAATAAAACAAGGTCGAAAATAAAAGTGGGTGGAAGTTGCTGATGATTTCCGCTCTCTGTTGTTTGCTTGTAGTGCCGATTCATGTCGACAGCACTGCAGCCAATCAGTGAGCTCAGTGGCTCCTGCCGTCTACAAAGGCAGATACAAAAAACAGAGACCGGCACAGTAGTGGGGAGTCCAGGGAAAATAATTAATACTTGTTTGTTTCTTTTAAAAACTACCAAAAGTCTATATTCAAAGACCTACTTAAAGTGAATTCTTAGTCTAATTCACATGGCTAAACTAGGGTCAAACCCGTGGTGTATCTTGGAACTCATGGGCATTCCGATGCAAAACCTCCAAGGGGGCCCCCAATTTTTTGCAAGTCTTTAACTGCATTGATCATTTCATATACAAAATATGGAATTTTTGGACCCCTAGGCTCCAGGGTCAGGGTGTGATCGCAACCCCTGTACCTATTATAGCCCATGATCAAACCTCTAATCTAGGCTATTGCTATTCCAAACATGTATCTAAGTAAAGTAAGTAAAATATTCAAAAATACAAAATGCCTCTCATTCCGGTCAAATGGGTGGTGCTACAGGGAGGACTAGTCAAGATTTCCTTACTGCTATCACACTTATTTTAAGCCAGATCTATAAGACATTCAATAATGCAAATCCTGTCTTACCTACGACAGTCACATAAGCTCTCTCAGAATCTTTAAGAATATTCGCAGGTAACTTTAGGGAGATGTTTTCTGTTTTGGAGATTTCTACAGAAAAAAGACATATAACAAGTGGAAGGTAAAGGAGCATTATGTGTCATGCTAAGTAATCTTCTTCAATGGTAGGATAATGATGAGGTTTACCTTGTCCTGTTGGGTGCAGAGCATAGCATTGTGAGACTTCTCCACCAACACCCCACCTGGCTGTGGATCCAAAGAAAGAGCAATGATGGCCTATTCTGGTTAGATGCTCACATGTCATATTGGATCCTATTTTCACTTTAAAATGCCACAATAAATTTTATGGCAGTATTATAAGAAAATACAACAAATAACGTGTGTAGGTTGCACTTCAAAGAGTTCCAACAAATGGAGAAATTGAGGTTCTCACCTTAACAATGAGTGGCTTTATCACAGTGTCAACATTCCCTCGTGGAGGAACAAGTCGGGACCTCATTATTACACAGATCTGGGGTATTCACAGCCTCGGTCCTCACAGTGATGTTCACCTCACCTAGAAGATGTTATCAGACACAATTAGAAATTTTGAAATCTTCCAGTTTTGACATTGGCCACTTGTGAATTTAGTTCTGTTTTTTAGAAATCAATTTTCACCTCCGCTGTATAATAATAGAAATTAATAAAGTTGAGTCTAAGGTTGGCTTCACACCATGGTACAATCAGGTCCGGGGCTGTCCGGGGTGAATCTGACAGCTCCGGTCCCAATTTTACTGTAATGCAGCCCTATGGGGTCGGATGGTAGCTATCTGCCATCCGGTTTCCATCTGTCCGGGAGGATTCAGGACAATTTGGATTTTTCTCCTGGACACAAAAAGGCTGCATGCAGCTTTTTTGTGTCTGGGGCGAAAAATCTGTCCAAATTGGATCCTCCGGGATCCTCCCGGATCTGGGGCAATCTGGCGCTCCCTAACATGGGAGTCTATGGGGCCGGATTGCCCCGATCTGGGAGGATCCAGGAACCGGACACCAACGGCTGAAGTTCAGCTTAAGCTACGCTGAACTTCAGCGCGAGGGAGCTGTCCCCTGTGAAGTGGTTCAGCACCATTTTGCAGGGGACAGCTGCGCTCAGCTGAATCCGGCTACAAACAGGACCGGAGGGCATATTTGCCCTCCAGTTCTGTCTGCAAATCGGGTCGGGGCTGTCAGGGGTGAACCTGACAGCCTTGGAACTGATTGTGCTGTGATGTGAAGCCAGCCTAAAGGAGAGGACATTTATAATGCTAAAAGGTCATATAGTTAAGTGTTTTATTCAGAAAATTGAATATTTTTTATCTTACAGGCCCCAGAAGCTATTTGAGCCACTGGTAGTGAAATGGAATGTTATGGTCACAATTCCTCCGCTTTGCATTTAGGGTGTGCTGGGCTGGTTGATTGACTGATTAGTCATCCTATCTGGAGCTGGGATGTGCTAAGCTGCTTTTTTATTGACAGCTCAATCACCCAATTTCTTTCTAGTTTGTGCTGAGATTCTGCAGCTGCTCCTTGTCTCCTGTAATTGCTCTGCGTTTTAGCTCTGCAGTTTCTCCAGAGCACTGCCAGTCTTAGTTTCAACTCTGAGGTGCTAAGTTGGTCTCTTGAATCTGTGCTCTGGGAATTGATCTTTTCCTACCCAACCTTGCCTGTGTTGGACCATTCTTTTTTCTCGTCCCTCTGTTCTGATCCACTCCTCCCAAGTAACTGATCTCAAACCATGACTTTACTATGCCTCTATTCTCTCTTCACTTGCTCTCCTGGTATCTTGACCTGAATGTTTGACTATTCTACTTTTCTTGTCGTTGTGGTGACTAGTATCACAATGAATCATAATAGTTTTTCCACTAGGTTGACAATGCCAAGGTGCAGAAGGATACAGAAGTTTTCATAATTTCCAACTTTATGTTTTTTCTTTGCATACAAGGGCAATACTTTTCGTATATTGAGGTTCATGGTGGAAAATATGCCAAAAACTGATCCAAAATGTCAGTCGATATCTATTACAGATTTAAAAAAGCAAAAAAACAACAACTGCTAAACATTTGTTTTGCCTTATCTATTTTAGACAATTCTATATGTCATCTAGTGTAGTTTACTTCGTACTTTACCTAGTATAACAGCTTTAACGTTCCATCTAAATGTTTTACTTTCATCCGCACACAGGCAGCTGCTATACTGACATTCGGGACAGGCCTCCAGTTCCAGCTCTAGAGAGGTCTTAAAGTGGTTTGGACCTGCCCAAAAAAGGATCATTGATTTCAGCATAATATCTGGACTGTAACCACGATTGGCATCTTGAGATAACAAAACTAAATTAAAAAAGGTGACTTTTTGTAAAGTTACGAGAGCTATAAGTCTATTGATTCTCTAAGGTTAAGTGCCCACGATCAGGACACACTGCATCTGGACGTAGAGTGTTTTCTATTGCAGAGAAGCTAGAGATAACAGCATCATTTCTGGTGCCCTTTTTTTAACCGGTCTTTTGATTCAGGTTTCCCTGGATGGTGCACATTGTCTTCTCTTGTGAAGACACTAGGGTCCTTTGTGGAATAATGCAGCGTTTGTGCCCACGATCAGGATTCTGGTGCACATTGTCTTCTCTTGTGAAGACACTAGGGTCCTTTGTGGAATAATGCAGCGTTCCTGTGGGCACCCGAACGATCATGTGATATCGGTGTGCAGCTGTATTGTTTTTGGCTTGTGTCTCTTCACTGAGAACAGTCTGGTCACTGTCTCACAAGCTGTCAAAATTTGTGACATAGTCTGGGTCGGTATTTCGGGAAGCTTGCGCTGCTGCTGAGTCTCAGTTTACGCTGCGCAGAAAAGAAGCAAAGTGGGAAGGAGATTTCTATAATCCCATCCACTATGCTTGTACTGTACAATGCAGCCAAAATATGCTGCATCCAAAACACTGCTAATAATCCTGATCGGGGGCAACTCACCCCAAGTGTAGAACAACACTCAACGAGTGTCAAGCAATGAAGACATAACTTTTATTAATGAAAGAAATAAAAAATAGGAAATACAAACATTTTAAAACTTGAAATTAAACCATCAAGTATAAAGATATAACTGCCAGAGAAAATCTCTATAACCCTTATATCATAAAAGGGGTCTCTTAATTGTGTGTGATGCATTTTCTGCTAACAATAGTATAGAGCACTGTGATTTTTCCAAACTGCTAAAATTCAGAAGTTTTTGAAGTAATATACTAATTTGTATAAATGTATTAAACCTGCAAATTAAATGGAACCTGTCAGGTCTCTTACGACCTGCAATGCACAGCATTCACATATGTGCCAAAATCCCCTGCCTAACCAACCCTTTATTATGCTATAAACTAAAATGAATGTTTAAAAAAAGTTTTTATGAAGTGCGCTGTCCCGATTTCTAAGAGTCAAAGTCTTTGCAGCTCCTGAAAATCCTGCGCATGCGCTCAACTCACTTTGGCAGCTGAGTGATCTTTGTAGCCTGGAGTACGCACCCCGGTTTAGAAATGTGCACTGTGCTTGATCAGAAGTTCAGAAGATATCCTCTGCTCATGCGTGTTGAGCCCTCTTAATCCCGGACGTACACCAGGCTACAGAGGACACCGACGCTGCGGAAATGAGCCACGCGCATGTGCAAGATTTACAGGGGCTGGACATGGTCCGACTCGTGAAAATCATGTTATGACGACCACAGGGGTGTGATAACATGGAAAGAGGCCACTAGTTTGGGGAAACAATGCCCCATCAACTAGTCAGAGGCTTACTTAGCATAGGAACAGTGCAGATTATAAATGCCTTTTTGTGTTTCAAATAATTTTTATTAGGTTTTTGTTTTATCACACACATAGTGTACAACAGTTGGAACAAAATACATATGACATACTGTAAAATAATCACGATACTAACAGTAGTAACAATAGTAACAGTATTACTTATTAACTTACTCGGACTTAAATGGGGATGATGTGAAAAAGTTAGAGTTTTGTAGTTAGGAGGGGTTCCCAATTCAGTACGAGACAACCTCAGTAGTACCAACATGAAACAAGTTCAAATACAATATACAATACATTAGTGCTGGTAGCACACTTGTCTAACTAGAAAACAAATCTTTTTTTAATCACTGATTTTTGTAAATAGAGGGCTGGTTAGGAAGAGAATTCTGGCAAGTATGTGAATGTTGCTGGGTTGGAGGGCACAGGGGACCAGACAGATTCCCTTTAACTGCATATAATTTATGTGCCTCAAAATTGCTGTTAAGCCCCCATTACACATAGCGAGATCGCTAGCGAGATCACTGTTACGTCACAGGTTTTGTGATGTAACAGCAACCTTGCCAGCGATCTCGCTATGTTTGACACGTAGCAGCAACCGGCCCCCCGCTGTGAAATCGCCGATCGTGTCGGAATGGCCTGGACCATTTTTTGATCGTTGGGTTCCCGCTGGGCAGCATGCATCGGTGTGTTTGAACGCCTTAACAACGACCTCGTTGGCAACTCAGAACTCAGCCACGTAGGTCTGAGTCCCAGACTAGCTGCTGCGTGACGGGTCCCAACGACCGCTGAGTCTGTTATTTGGGTGCCGTATTGCTGCTGCTTCGTTGAGTAGATCTGACTGTTTGACATCTCACCACGACCACGTAGCGACGTTTCCAGCGATTCCTTACCAGGTCATATCTTGTTGAGATCGCTGGAACGTCGCCAAGTGTAACGGCACCATTATTCTTTATCACGGTTTAAACTTTGGTCTCCATTCTGTGGCTACCTGTTTTGTAAAAAAAAATAAGCTGGAAAAACACATTTTTGAGCAAACTAATGTTTTGTATTGTTATCATACACTATTGCATTGCCCTTTTCTGGTACAATTGTTTGTTATGCTGTAGGATAGGGGTCTCCCAGACGTTAGAGAGTGGGATACCTGAAACTCTAACCGCAATCAAAATTAATACTATGAGTTCCCAATGAGTAATCAACCCAATGAGTATCAAATAATTACTCGTATATTACAAGCAACTGAAGCAAAAATGTCCGGCAGGGTTCATTCCTCATGGCCGCGATTAATGATGAGCGAGTGTGATCGTTACTGTTCGTTACTCGCACAGATAGTTGAGTATCGCGGTGCCCGAGACTGATGTGTCGTTTGTGAATGATCTGACACATATTGCGGCTCCCTTCAGTAAACAGTGGGAGGTGGCGCTGATTGAATATTAGGGTCTCTCTGGGGGGCACAGCAAGGTGTTTTATACAGTGAAAATGCAAAAAAGCCAACCCTCCCGCCATGTCCTGGAAAGACTCATTTTATGTGTGTGGGTGGAGCATATCACTAATTGACTAACATTAGACTCGCTCTTTGGATGAATATCCGAGTATTACGAAGTACTCGTTACCGGTATAGTGATTATGAACATTACTTGCTCATCACTAGCAGCGATCAGTAGGATTGTGATATGTGATGAAAGAACCGGATAGACTTTGTTCGTTTTATCACCTTGATGCACTGCTTCAAGTAATTAAACACATTGGCTTTCAGAGTAAATGTCTCTCCCCGGACCACAGAGTACGGAAGGGCCAGCTCCACGAAATATGGCTGGAAAACTCTGAAGGGTACAGCGGGTGAAAGGCCAAACCCACCCGGGCCCATACAGAGGGCTCCTGCTGTCCAGTCTGTAATAGTATCTGGAGCTAAGTGCTGAAGCTCAGTAATACCGGAGTTACTGGAAGAACAAAAAAAGGTATCAGTTAACCAATGACATAAACTACATAAACAATAGTCTCTAAAATTACAATGGTCCCAAGATACGATATGTATCATATTTCACATAGAAGCAAATACTAACAAGAGTATTTTTGCATGATTTGCAATTGTTCCAGGGATATGATTTGTCTTTTGATTAAAAATTAAAATCCTGCTATCAAATGCAGTTATTGACAAGGATGGGATTTGTAATCAAGATACAAAAGCACAATTTTGCTAATTTTTTAAGCAATAAAGCAGTAGGAAACTGCTCAAACTTTGCATTAGAAAGTTACCTTTTATGTTTTTGGATACCATTATTGGTGGAAAATTTCAATTTTCTATTCTTTAGTTTTCTAAAAACCACTTTTGGTTGTGTTATTTTTCACAAATGATCTCTATTCGGACAGATTTTGTCACGATGGCCTCTCATGTTTCGGAGACTTGTGACAGATTTTGGACCTGAGTCTCATTTTCCTGGTGTGACATTTCATATTTGGTGCACTAAGAGTTAAGGTCAGGTTTTCTGCTAGCAGCTGAATGGTAGTTCTGATCAGGTGCTGCTATTCTGTGATCACTCCCATCTCCTTCAAATAGTCACATGACCAATCTGCTATTGCTAGTGATAGAATTTCATTCTGTGCAAGCCGCCTAGGTGGAAGAAGCTGTTGGTGAACTCACTGGTGCCAAGCTGTCTGCTGCCTAGGAGTGTGGCTGCAGCCGTGACGTTGCTTTGTATCCTTTGATGTTTTCCCCTATGTACACTTTTGTTGTTGTGTTGCGCACCAGAAACCCATTGGTCTGCCAGCCACTATTATGCAGAATATAAGGACACACACCAGTCCGTGTGTGACAAATTTATTAAAGGGAAGTTTGATCCCTGACTGTGTTAATACTGTGTCTGTCAGCTGACACACACTTTATTGATAAACAGCTGACAGACACAGTATTAACACAGTCATCATTGTTTTTTCTTAAAAAATTTGCCATAAGATATTCTTGTCTGTGAACAAGGTCTGAGAGACCGAAACGTCAGAGAATTTTTTTCAATTTATGGAATATCACAAATTTTTCAAAAAATAAAAAATAAAACTTTGTGTTTCATGCAATCTCTAACTGAGTGCCAGAGTTATTTCTATATTATAACTTACAGCAGTCCTTGAGGCTGGGGGAATGAAAAGGCGGCCCCAGGCTCCATTCTGCCCCTCCTCCATGCAGCAGCACACGCCCCGCTGGGCGGAGTTATTCTTTCTTTATCGCTGCCTCCTCCATTTGGAATCTCCCGCCTGCTTTACACCTATCATGTTGTGGTGATGCGACCTCGATGTGTCCCCTGACCGGGACACAGCATATGGGAGATTGTATCTTCGGCTCGGTAGCAGCACACACAGGGTTAGCTGCTGCTGGAGCTGAGTGCTGATTGAAAGCACTGACGCCCAGGTGTGCGAGTGAATAGGAGATGATATGAGCTGCCCTGGGCTGTGGGGAGGGGGTGGAGTGTGTCAGGACAGCAGCAGGAGCTGCTGTGTAGAGAGCTGTGTGAAGATTTAACACAGCCTGTGAGCTCTCTCAGAGTGGACGTTCATGAGGCTAATGAGCGGACAGTGAGGAGAGAAAGGTTGTGTGCTAACCTAACACAGCCTAACCGGGGGAAGGTACAGAGCTTCTATATCAGCTGTTGGGATTGTATGAGGTTGTACTCGGCTGCGCCCCGGAACCTGGAGGTCTGTGAATACCTGAACTGTGACATTAAACTGTGTTCTGTGTGGGTAAATACCTGAGTCACTGCCTTCTGTCGTGCCGATCCTAACCGCTACCTTACAGTGTAAAGCGGGTGGGAGATTCCAAATGGAGGAGGTGGCGATGAAGAAAGAATAGCGCCGCCCAGCAGGGCGTGTGCTGCTGCATTGAAGAGGGCAGAATGGAGCCTGGGGCTGCCTTTTCAGTCCCCAGCCTCAGGGACATCTGTAAGTTATAAGTTATTTTTCTGCTGTTTTATAGGGCAGATTTAGCTCAGAGAGGGATAGATAGGGAGCAGATAGGAAGGTGCAAGGACAGGTAGTGATAGTGTAGGGGCTTAGATCCAGGTGACAGGTTCCCTTTAAACATACAACAAACAAAAATAATTACAGGTATGGGCAGGGGAACCTTTCCTTACAAACTGCCCTGAAATAGCCCTACCTGGCAGTGGAGGTCAGCACCCTAAGGAGAAAATGATGGGGTGCCCTCCCTCACTGATGGCTCACCCTCCTAGTGCCTTAATATCCCTTAAAATACTTGTGTATGTAGCATCTGCATTTATAAATCCCGGCAATGCAGACGAGTGTTCCTATGTGTAAACATGTCGGCAATCGCTCAACGAACAAAATGCTGCTGGTTAATCGGGTTATTGGATTGTTTATGGGGGAACAAAAATCATTATTCTAGGCAGCACATTGTGCAGTGCAAACTGCTGAAGAGCAGCTGACAGCATGATACTGTCAGGGACAGATTGCTCTACTAGTGATCATTCTGTGCCCATCATATTCCTCATCATCCTGTGCAAAGAGGCCGGAAACAAGCACCGAAGGACATCATATTATAAATCTCACTCATTCACCGTCTGAGCTAAGTGCTTGTAAATGTACGGACTGACAAACCTGTTCTTATGTGCACACTATAATACAATAACCGGCTGCTTTATAAATGGCTGGTAGATGTCACAGAGATGGTTGTCCTCTGCAGTGCAAATCTGGAGGTTCCTCTGGAACATGTAGTGGTTTTAATGCATTCATGTTAACAGACAGCTTGAGACGGGTGTGTCTGATTTTTACACATGCTCTGTGGCACCCCAGGGGTTAATGTGCCACAGTAACATCACACGGGTTCCCTCCCCACAACGCACTGACTTACACTAGCACCTCTGGACCAGGAGGGGGAGCTCAACCAGCTTCCTTATATACTCCAGGTCAAGAGGAAGTAGTTAGTTAGTCTCTAGAGGAGAGTGCTAGAGAGAGACCAGTTCCTGGGAGAACTGAGGGAGATTGTGGTGTAAAGGAGCTGCACCAGGCTTCCCCATAATCAGCTCATCGATTCCAGGCCTAGGGGTCAGCACCACATAGAAGACTCAAGTTGCCTAGCCAAGGGGTACCAGAAAAGAGAGAGAGAGAGAGTGAGACAGTGCCAGCAGCTGAGCTAGAAGCAGCAGCAGGGACACACACACAGCGCAGCACGAGGAAGCTGAGGACCCGGACAGGGTGGGAGCAACCCGGCCCCAGTACAGACTCCGTGGACAATCTGCTACAACAACCCAGTAAAGCTTTGGATATCTACAGAAAAGTGAGTGTGCGTTTCTTCAACTCTTCTCCACTATCAATTCCTATTACCATATCCGCCATAGACTATAACAACCACTGCCCCGGGGACCTCGCCTCTACCTACGGAGAGCAGTACCATCCAAGCTGCCTAACATCACCCCGGAGGTTCTGCAGCAGCGGTGGTCCCATTACTGACCACACACCGTGGGTGGCGTCACGACAAACTCTAATCCCCTGTAAATACCCCCCTTTTACTTGCCAAGGCCCGGGACACGGTCCGGACCAGGACCTCCGTGACATCCCCCGTAGCAACGCGGTCCGGTACCGAGTATCCCCATCCCAGTGGGCTCGACACCTCCACCCATGGGTGTATATCAGATGTTAAAATGGAGTCTGTGTTTGACATGGGGGGAGAGAGAATGAGACTGCAGTCACTGTGGCATGTGCTGTGAAAAAGAGCCTCTAGGCGAGGTCCTTGGAGCTGCTTACAGGAGTGGTTTGAAAACTGTGCATCTACTGACTGAAGTCAGTGAATGGAGCCTGGAGATACCGGTCATACACCAACTAGTGTGTGTCCGAAAATACCGCATGACAGTGACGCATGGACCAACAGTTGTCTGGCGCACAACACGACACACAAGGGAACACCGGGGTCACCATAACAATGGTGGGCCCTGATGTTAGAGAATGGTGGAAGGGACACCTCCTGAACTCACTTGAGGATGTACCCTGAACTCTATGAAGTCCCTCGCTAACCCTGCTCTAAGTCCTCACTAGGGAGCAGGGTACTCCACTGACCTAATACCACACAAAAGGAATGAAAGAAAGAGAGGAGGCAACACCAAAGGATAAAGCAACTTCATGGCTGCAACCAATCTCCTAGCCAGCAGACTGCTTGGCACCGGTCTGTTCACCAAAAGCTCCTTACACCAGGGGGGCTTGCTATGAATGGAATTCAATTACCAGCACTAGACGATGGGTCATGTCACTGTTTGAAGAAGGTGGAAGTGGTCTTATCTGAACAGATCACCAAGGAGCTTGCTAACAGCAGAACTGACATTAACCCATAAATATGGCAAAAAAATTAACTATGTTGAATATCCAGAGTCTCCCAAATCAATGAGAATTTGGGCCCAAACTTGTCACTAGTTTGCAAAGTATGTGAGACCATCATGACAATCCTTTACTGGGACACCTCTTGTAGCAGTGTATCTGAACTTATATGTGTTACGTATTGACTGCCTTGCTGTATGGAAGTGCTGCTGCTGCGGTTTAAATTAAGCCTTTTTTCCCTGCTCAGTGTGGAGAGAGGAAGCTGATGAGCGGGAGCTGAGAGTGCAGGTGTGTGTGTGATGAATATGACTCATGCTTAGGTGAGCTGAGGGGCATGCCTGGGCTGGTTGCTTCCCACCCCTCGGCCATAATGGGTCAGCCCACATCCACCTGATGTTGCTGATTCAGTTCACTTCTGGACTGTGACCTGTTGTGTGCAGATACTGATCCTAAGCTGCTGCTTTCCTCTCCATTGGAAGTTGCTGTTTTCCGTGGTCCGTGAGTGGAGGCAGGGGCTTATGCCTAGAGTTTCTCCGGAGTTTGGGACTTAGGCTGGTGGCTCAGACCTCCTCACCTTTAGAGGTCCCTCCGAGATCAGGGCGAGCCAGGGACCCCAGTATCAGGGCCAGAGTAGGCTCCCCTGACGCCCTACATCCATCTACTTGTTACCCTGGCCTCCCAAGTGTAACAATATGGGAGAGCCCATGTGTAAGTTAAATGGACTGTATACCGTATGTTTATGTTGCGGTAAAGCAAAAGAATCATGTTTGATTTATCCAATGCGGTTTATGGAGTGTAGAATAAGCCAATGTTTATTCAACACTGCATACCTGTACCTTTCACTACCTTGAGGACTAGCATGTGAGTGAGTAACCCCGATTATAGTGAATGAACTGTCACAGCACGTATGCAGAGGCTTTTCAGTCACACTCAGCGGGTGGGGAGACTCTGCAGGCTGCCCACCTGTATGACTGGATAATAGAGCGGCTCAGTCCCTGGCAGATATCAAAAGTATCTTATTTTGGAGCCAAATATACGTGGCTGTGATAGTATAGCCACTGGCCACGGATTGGCCAGTATGTATCACCTGTTAGGTTCCCTTTATTGCAACATTTTGTTAAACCTCTTGCAATAAAGGTGAAAGCCTACTCTTCAATCACCACGTTTTGATGGCTTTATTTCAAATCCTTGGTGGGGGGTACATAGACTAATTTATAAAACATTTGCCACTGTCTTAATAATGCTGGACCATAGGGTACATCTAAAAATAACTGTATGTATGTAGTCATTATCGAACACTGTATTGTTAATCAACACTCACCCGATAGGTTTCAGTTCCCATATCCAAGTCTCGGGGAAATACTTTCTAGTGATCTCCACTTTTCCTGGAGGACCTGGAATTTCATTGGCCGGCACTCCAACTCCGGCGACCCCAGCAGCCCCAAGACCGACTCCAGCTGCAGGTACTGCCATAGGACCCGCTGGTATACCTACTGCCACTGGCAAGCCTCCTCCAAAACCATTCATGAAAATTTGAAAAGTATTTTATTACTTTTTCCTATATGCAGCCTAAAATAACTTATTAATCGCCATACAGAAGAAAATATCCATTTTATGAAGCAGATCTCCAAACAAGCCTGTGCCATCAACATGAATTTATAGACGTGAACCTCGCAAAGTGTTATCAAATGATCTAGCGAGTGCATTAGAATGCAAACATTCTCAAATCTAATTTTAAACATCCATTTAGATTCTAGAGTTTGCAACCACTTGCACTTTTTATTACATCAATCAGTGCTGCATACAAATGTAAGAAAACAAAACCCGAACTGGAACTCAAATGTAACCATGCCGTAGGTGCATGTTCACACAGGCCTCATAATAGCAAAAACAAGAAGGAAAAAATGAGCAAATACCGTACCTTAAAATAAATGAAAGTAAAATGCTATAGTGCATAAAAATAAATAGTGTTCTTGGTGACATTATTATGATCAAAAAAAAGTGCAAGCCGTCCCACCAACGACAAGGTGACCCCAAACGGATGGTCCCTACCTAGCAGTATTAACACCTTACCATATGTCCTTTGACATATACATGGCAAGGAGTGAGCGTATGCAAATATAAGAAGCAATATTTAATATTATAGAGAATTCTCATTTTCTCATTTGCTACATCTTCAGCAGATTGTAGCTTTCCTCCTGTTTACCTGCAAGCTGTTTGCAAATGTTCATAATCACCTCCAGTTACTCAAAAATGTGTCGATATAACGCTATAAAAAAGGGACTGCCGAAAATGGAAAGGAAGGGTTAAAAACCTTGCTGCCCTTGAAAGGAGATGGAGGCAGAATCCTGGAAAAGTGATTTGACGCGTTTTGAAGGGGATAGACTTTCTTCAGGACAATCACATATGAAGGAGTATTCACACTGAAACGCATCAAACAAGGGCATACATAGAAATCATGCCCCCCCGAAATAAAAAATAATAATAATAATAATGATAATGATACCATGCAGTATAATGGGCCTGCATATAGTATAAAGGTCCCTACTATATCTCCAAATAGTATAACAGCCCCCACACAGCCCTCCGCACACTATGATGGGCCCCACACGTCACTGGTAAGGGCTGAGAGGAGAGTGAAGTGTGATCAGAGCATGTGTGCTCAGACTGCTGTCACTCCCAGAGAGACAGCTACATCCCCACCTGTGGTGTGTCCTGCTCTGTTGGTCCAATTCTTGTCTCCAGACCAGAAGGATCAACGCTACAGCAACAATAAAGGTATTTACGGGCCTCTTAGGCCAGCTACACACCACGGTTTTCAGCTGGCAGGGTCTGTCCGGTGTTTTGCAGGATCCACCAGACAGAACCTGACAGCACAGGATGAGCACAAAGTGTGGGCAAATATGCCCCCAGATCCTGTTCTTTCCAGGATTCATTTTTCTGCTGCTTTCTACAGTGCTGATCTGTCAGCTGGTGTGTGCAGTGCTGCTGTCCATGGTGCTGAACTCCCAGCCATGTCTCTGAAATGCTGCCGCGCTCATTCAGCACCATGGACAGCAGCATTTCAGAGACACGGCTGGGAGTTCAGCACCATGGACAGCAGCATTTCAGAGACACGGCTGGGAGTTCAGCACCATGGACAGCAGCACTGCACACACAGGCTGACAGATCAGAGCCTGCTCTGTGATTTTCTTTGGATCCGGGAAACAATCTGAATTTTCAACGGATCTGGGGCCCATAAAGTCCCATATTATGGGCGCTGGATCGCACCGGATCTGGGAGTATCCGATTTTGTCCAATTTTTGCACTGGAGCAAAAAAATGATGCTGACTCCAATGTTGTGTCCGGTGCAAAACCGGACAAAATCAGATCAGGGACAAAAACCACAAAAGCAGATGGCCAAATAGGACCAATCTGTCACTATAGGGTCACATGGGCGCACAATCAGATCAGGTTCTGTTTGGTTCAAATCGGACAGAACCTGAAAGCTGAAAACTGTGGTGTGAAGCCGGCCTTAGAGATAAGCTTAGAGGAGAAGGGTATATTAATAGTTAAAGCAAAAGAATGGGTCCCACATTATTAGTGGAAAATCTCTTTAACGCATTCTACTGCATAGCCAGTAATAGACAGCAATAGACAGTACAATACAGAGACTATAGAAGGCAAACCGTCCAAAATGTTTAATGAAACTTAACTGTAAAAATATTTTCTAGCCTCAATTACATGGATATAGTGAAGCAAAATAAATGCCCCTGTAAGTGGCAATCAATAATGGTATAAAAAGTGTCAGTGTACTGCAGGTTCTAATTGTGTTACCTCCAAATGGCATTCCCAGTCCACCTCTTTCATTGGGATCAGGACAATACACAGGTTTAGTAACTTCGGCACTTGTAATTAGTTTTAATTGCATATCCTGAAATTGTAAGTATGATAATTTAACAAACAGTGAAAGTGGGTGAAAATCAAATCCATCTGCAGTCAGGAGAAGTGAACTAAATCCTGCAGGGCGGGGATGTAATTGTCCTTTTAGTGACAGTATATAATACATATTTTGTACAATGGGGGCGATTCAACAAAGCCACTTTGCCAGATTTATGGCCAAAAAAATCTGAAAAGTAAAGATTCCACATTGTGAAGTTGCACAAAAAAATGCAACTTTTGGCATTTTCACACCATTTTGCCAACAGTTCTAACAATGTGATTGTAACTGTGGTGGGACATGGTGTGGCGACCCCCGCTCATCAAACTCATGACAATCAAAGGCATTATCTATGGCACAATTCTTATAGCAGATGCTGGAGTAAGATTTGTGGTGAGGAGCACATAGTGGCATAGTATGCACCTCTTCATTAGTCAGGAGCGGACACTCAAAAATGCCCCCACCCCAATCAAGAATTACCCCCAATGTCCTTTTAAAGCAAACCTGCCATCAGATTTTACAATAGAAACTGCTTTCTTTATCAAGTAGATCTCTTGGTCCTGATGAAGATGGTGTAATTGCTTAATTGTATAATTGTATAATCCTATATTATGTTTTCCCCACTTGGGCAAGGCTGGGTGTTGGTGAATTGATCAGCTGCACACCAGTAAGCGCACGGTGTTGGTCACACTTGGCACAAGCCACCACACTGCTGCGCACCCTTGAGAGCTGGGGATACTCTTCACCTGCCTGCCGATCCTGGCAAGGGACAGCTTTGGCAGAGCCTTCCCCAGGAGGTGAACAGTACAGCAGCTGGTGATCGGACGCACAAGCAGCAGGTAGGTCAAACACACCAAAGCAAAGCAAAAAGAAACAACAAACTAAACCAAAAGCTGAAAGCACGGTGGTGACAAAAGAGAGAGGCGCATAACAGCAAATAAAGACCAATGAAAGTAAGGGAGATAGGGAGGGGAGGGCACACCTAAGTTCTATGAGAACCATCCCATCTGGACACACTTCCGCAAGGATACCGCCCTGGTTCCGGGTGGATTAGTGCCGAAGAAAAGAAGTTCCAGCGAAAGGTTTTCCGGTGCAGAATTTATTAAAGTAAAGTGCACCACATGGATTAAATATCAGACAGGATGTAATTTTACAATATTAACTCCAAATCTTTGTATGATACTTATTAGTGTAATATTTCTTTTTTTTAATATATGTGTTGGGTTTTTAACCTTCTCTGTATTCTTGTTGGTTTTTGATTACCGGTATATTACCGATCCAGCTGATTAATGAGGAGGTGTGTATGTAACAGTCACTTCCTCCCATCTAGCTATAGCCATGATTAAGACCATCCATCGAAACGTGTTGGCTTGAACACTTATTGGATTGAAGTTGTATTACTTTAATAAATTCTGCACCAGAAACCTTTTGCTGTAACTACTTTTCTTCGGCACCAAATAAAGACCATACATTGTAAATGGCCGTCAGGAAGTAGCAGAAGGCTACGAAACGCTTCAGCAGAAATAAAGTATAAAGAAAAGTACCAAAACCGGTCTTTATTTAGTGGCGCGGAGTGAACCCATTTTCCTGTCTATCCTCTACCAATCAGCAACTATAGACAGCATATGGCAGGTTTCAAACTGCCTCCCAGTAGTCACGTGACCCGCTGATACAATGCCCACTCCCCACCCTTTCACAACAGAATCACAGGAGGAAACTGAAGTGAACATCCCACCATCTTACTATATCCGCAGATACAACATCCCATATCTGCTGGCAACCACTAAATACAGTGGATCTGGTGCACCAACGCAGGGAGCAGCAGCGACCCGCCTCCTGGTGACACCCGGAGTATATCTAATAGAAAGGTGCATCCAGTCAGAGCAAGCACCTGCACATAATCCACCCCGAATGCGATGCTCCGCCCTTGTGACTAGGGAGGGGCAATGAACAACCCTGGGGAGCCAGAGCATGTCCAGAACATGTCAGACCCGCACAGAACCACCAAACCTGACAGCTTCCTATGACAATTAGCATTTTTTGAGTCCAGGTACTACTGAACACATTCTATATTCTTTTTTTATTTGAATAATATAGCCATTTTGACATTTTTTTTGTGTATGTACACCAGCCTCATCAGGCCAATGAGATCTATTTAATAATATATGCAGATTATATTCTAGATTATTATCAGTCAGATTTCGTGGTAAATCAGGTTTTATTCAATATCAAATAAGAAACAGTGCAGATAAATATATAGCGGTCTGGACAATGATATATCTTTTTACAACCAACTCGTGTGTTGCTATAATGTATGGTAAGGAGCAAATAATATTCAGGGAGCTGCATTAAACCTCAATATAGTAGCTTCAGACCTCAGGTAATCGTAGTTAAAGGAGAAGGGAGAGAAAAGTGGAAAAGCAAGAAGCGAGAAAGATTACATAGAAAGAGAGGCGGGGAAAAGAGAAGTAGGATAGAACGAGGGAAATAAGGAAAGAGTCCGGAACGGGCTGTGGCCAACAACGTAGAAGTTAGGATGCCAACCATGAGACAAGCGAAGGGGAGTCCCTAAATAGTAACCACGGTGTCCATACCTGAAAGTAACGCTTAGTACCAAAGTCCGAGGGGTCTGATTGATGAAGAAAATCCTCCATTCTGCAGATGTCGTGTAGTTCAGATATCAAGTCTTCTCTGGACGGGCATCGGGAGTCCTTCCAATATCGGGGGACTAAACGCCGAGCTGCCGTGAGAAAGTGGCGTAATAGACCCTGCCTAAAGCCGGAGATCGAGCATGGAGTCAGATTCAGGAGAGCTAGTTCAGGAGTGGGCAGTAGGCACTCCCGTGTCACCGTTCGGTAAAGGTCAAAGACCTCCCCCAAAACCGTTGGATCCGGGGGCACAACCACCATGTGTGGAAATACGACCCCACTGCGGCTGAGCATCGCCAACAAGTGGCGGGCGTCTCTGGGAAGAATCTATGCACATCCTCAGGGCATCTATACCACCTCGCCACCACCTTAAAGTTACATTCCCGGGACGCTGCGCAAGATGAGGCTTTGTAAGTATTACACAAAATCTTGTTAACCTCTACAGGCGTGAAACTCCTGCCTATGTCCGTCTCCCACTTCGTCAAATAAGGTGGAGCATTATTCGAGGAGCCGAGGACCGAATCCTGAAATAGTTTATATAGCCTAGAGATCAAATGGGGTTGTGGGGATGGGTCCAGACACATCAGTTCAAAAGGAAAAGGCGCCCTAAATAAGCATCTGTGAGGGAGGGTAGAAACATAACTCTGGAGTTGACGTAGTTGGAGCCAGGCCTGTGGCGGTGGGGGGGAAGAAGGGAACAGATCCGCTAGGGAACGGGTCCCTGACTGCGTGACATAATGAAATAAGGTGGGATTTGAGTCTCTATGTTTATGCAGGAACTTCCGCAATCCTGTATCAATTGGAAAGTTACTGTTTTGAAAGATCGGCGTGAGCGGGCCAGGGATGGAGAATAGGTTATAAGCCACTCGTGTCCTCTTCAGGTATAGATGTAAATTATGTGTGATGAAGGGCAGTGTTCTCACCTCTATCGTCTCCCCCCCCCACAACATGGTCAGGGGACTCCCGGAACAATTCAGCCTCTCCGCGTCTATCCATCTCTTCCCAGTTGATGGATGAAATAGGTCCAGAATGCAAGAGCCCAAAGCTGCGTGGTGATATTTCAGGAAGTCAGGTAATCCCATCCCTCCTTTATCCACCTGTCTGATCAAAATAGCATAAGAGATGCGAGACCTCCTGTGCGACCATATAAATTTAATGATGGAGCTCTTGAGTCTGGAGAAAAAGGAGGCAGGAAGAAGCAGTGGTAGGGTCTGGAAAAAGAAGAGCAGGCGCGGGAGCAAGTCCATGCGGACCGTGTTGATCCTCCCCAGCCAAGTGAGGTGGAGCTTATTCCATCTCTGCATTTCCTTTTCTATTTTCAGTTGTAGTCCTGTAAAATTAGATTTCAGCAGGTTGGAGGGGTCTGACGTTAGGCGGATACCTAGATAATCAAGGTGTCCCTTTCGCCAATTGAAAGGGTACTGAGCCTTCAAAGCCTCGACCACGTCTCCACGGAGACTCACATTCAGTATTTCAGATTTGCTGGGGTTCATTTTAAAGTTGCTCACAGAGCCATAATGATGAAGAACGGTCATAATAGCTCGTAAACTGCTCGCTGGTTGTGTCACATATAAAAGTAAGTCGTCCGCGTACAAAGCTAGCTTGTGCTCTCCACTACGTGAAGAAATTCCGCGAACTTCCGGGTGTCGCCTCAGGGCAATGGCTAGGTGTTCCATTGTCAAAATGTAAAGAAGCGGGGACAGGGGGCACCCCTGTCGCGTACCGTTTCTGATAGGAAAGGAATCCGACAGTGAGCCATTGATCCTAATGCGAGCCGAAGGATGGGTGTAGAGAGCTCCAATTCGACTAAGCATAGCCTGTCCTAGCCCCCATGACTCAAGGACCTTGTACATGAAGCCCCAGTGCACCCTATCAAACGCTTTCTCTGCGTCTATTGACAGGATGCACATGGGGACTCCAGCACGACTAGCGTAATCCACCAGAGCCACTGAACGTATGGTGTTGTCCCTGGCCTCTCGGCCAGGTACAAAACCCACTTGGTCTGAGTCTATGGTGTCCGGGAGTAGCGTCTTAAGTCTATTGGCCAGCAACTTAGCGAACAGTTTAATGTCTATGTTGATGAGCGATATCGGCCTGTAGCTGCCACAGCTCAGCGGGATTATCAGTCAGATTTGTCACATAAATATAAACTTATTAAGAAAAATAAAATTGTTCAAGGGGTGTTCTCACCTTACACCTTTATGATAAAGAGAATAAAAATCACATATAAAATATGTGTAAATAAAATAATACATATAAATAATATACATGTATATATAAAGATCTAAAATTAAAATGCATGTTTTTTGCATACATGCATTTTGTAATCATTGTATTTGATATAATTGATAAAGACTTCTAGAAAGCCGAAACGCGTTGTATTGCCCAAAGATCTGCGCTGCTGGAACGAAGACCAGGATCAATGCAGACTGGTAGAAATGGTGCCATTTCGTTTCCAATCACAGATGCTGTCACAGAGCATGTATGCTTGATGTGTTGACCCAGAAACAAGTGTGACTGTGGTGCCAGAGACTGGTAAGTATAATTCTCATGCTTTAATCATCATTTTGCTTTCTTTTACAGCCCCCTAGCCCTTATTGCCACCATTTATAATGTCAGGCCCACAAGGGTCTGGGTACTCAGATCTCAGGCGTTTGGGTATGGAGGATGTCACTGGTGGTCAGTGCCCGAGTACGTGCCCTTGGGGTGACAATAAAAAGAAGTATTTATAGGGATAAAAGTTTATAGATGAATGTCGTGACACCACCTGTAGATGCGGTGATGGCACCGGCGCTGCTGGGGTCTCCGGGGTGATGGGCGGCAGCAAGGTGTTATGGCTTCGTACAGGTGGAGCAGGGTCCCCAGGGCTGTAAGGGTATAATGGTGGAATAGAGTAGCGCAGTCTTTGCTGTGTGGGACAGGCCGGAAGGATGGACACACACACACAAGAAAGTCTTTTCTGTACCTTTACTGGTGGTTTGCAGGTACACTTCCAGGGTTAAAGGCTGCACGCTGGGATGTCCGCACCAAGTGGGCTATAGGCCTCCTTGTCCTGCTCCCTTGTCCTGAAGTCTGGCGTGTGTGGAACCAGGCCTGACCTCTCTTGTCTCTCTCACACCTGTGTTGCTGTATTGAGGTCTCTCTCTTGGTACCGCTACCTCTTCTGCGGCTCCTGGCTCTCAAATGGGGAGTGCTGCAGGTGTCTGGGAAGCTAAACCTCTGCGGTGTACTGGGATTCTCTGTTGGGCTAATCTCTTCCTTGCAGACTCAGACTCCAGTGTTCGGTGTTCTCTTGGGGTCAACCGGTATGGCTCCTCTGCCCCCACTGTACTGTTCCTCGCCTCTGCCTTCGGTCCTCACAGTGTGGACCCTCACAATGCCTCTGGCAGTGCACTGGTGTCAGGCCTAGCACGGTCGGTAACCAGTTTTGCTCACTAGACTCTAAGCTGATCTTCACAGTACTCCTAGCGACTGCACGCTCTGGCTAACTCCACCCCTAGCACCTGTATTTATAGGGGATCTGCCTTAGCACCAACCAGTGGTGCTCCCCCTACAGGCCTGGAGTGGAAGATGTGTGTATGTGGGTACCAGATGTGGAAATCCCTTGGTGTACTAGTTGATCCTGTGGCTTCCTGGCACAGGGTGCCACAATAGCACTATGGTTTGGGTCTTCATAAACTTATATGGAGTTCGGGCTCAAGTTTGGGTGAAATCCAGTCCCAAACCTGGACTTTTTTAAAGATTGTCCGGGTTTTCCGAACCCAAGCATCTGCGGGTTCGCCCATCTCTACTTACTAAATTAAAATTTAGAACTGGCAGGGCTACAATGTAACTTTTTGTAGGTTTATGGGATAAAACTTCCTCACTACAGCTCACAAATGCTTCAAGAAAAATGAGAAAATGTATCAATATCAAGAATTGATTACTTAATCTCTATATAGCATAATGTAGCCTTTACAGTCCTGTTCTCTGTATAGCATAATGCAGTCTTTACAGTCCTGTTCTCTGTATAAAATAATATAGCCTCTACAGTCATGTCCTCTCTGTAGCATATTGCCCTCCATAGCCCTCTGGCCACTGTGAGCTGACTGATTAATTAAATAATTGCTTACCACTCCTCGGTCCCTGCTGCTCCGGTCTGCTTTGTTGCATCCTCTTCCTTCTGCAGGTCTGCACCTGCAGCATGTAAGTGCCAGGACGGAGTAGCACTTTTCTCCACTCCGGTGCCTTAGTCCTGGTGTCAAGGACTTCTGCAGTGCAGTGCAGGATCTTTGGAGAGTCACATGGCCGTGATGTCACTAAAGGTCCTGCACTCGAGTAAACATTAATAGTACATAAATTGTGTAAATAGTACATGTTTTGTACTAACAACGTAATTTGTGACTGGCACACTGGGGACCCCTTAGACGGTGGGGGTCCTAAGCGGCTGCCCAGTCTGCCTGCCTCATACGCCGACCCTCCAGACGGGAGGAGGGCTTTGGTGTCAAGTGGTGTTAGGCCCCCTTGGCTTATAGGCCCCATTGTGGCCACATGGTCTGCATCTATTGACGGTACGCCACTAGGGGTGAGCAAATCTTTTTTTTATGATTGCTATCTACATTTAAATATGTCAACAATATCAGATCGATCGGGATCCAATGCCCAGCACCCTTTCCAATTAGTTGTTATAGCCTCAGGTCGTAGCCCAATGTAAAGTTTCAGCACAGCTCCATCAACTCTTAGGGCGGCTTCACACTGCGGCACGATCTGGTCCGGGGCTATCTGGGATGACCCTGACAGCCGATGATTGGATCAGCACACAGGACTGGATAGCTAATATGCCCTCCGGTCCGGTGTGCAGCTGCACGCAGCTCCCGCTGTTGATAAGTCAGGACCGCGGCGCCGCAGTCCTGACCTGTCAGCGGCTGCAGCTGCGTGCGCTGCACACCGGACCGGAGGGCATATTAGCTATCCAGTCCTGTGTGCTGATCCAATCATCGGCTGTCAGGGTCATCCCAGTCAGCCCCGGACCGGACCACGCCGCAGTGTGAAGGCACTCTTAGCTGGCCTCTGCAGATTAGCTCTTATACAACCATTTTGACAGATTTTCATCAGGGCTAAGAGATCTATGTAATGAATTGGATCTAATCTGCAGAGCCCAGCTGTAGCCACTAAACAGTTGATGAAGTTGTGCTCAAACTCTTTACGCTTGTCTGCTTCTAGAACCGAGAACAATTGATAGGTGAGGGGAACAGATTTTGGATAGGTCATCAATAGAATTGCCGAAGATTTCTTAGTTTGGTGTCTGTCCTACTAATTTCAATTTGTAATCCCTTCTCTTGTGGTCATTAGTCAAAAAAGTGGAAAGTCAATATGTAGTGACTCATGAACTTTAAGTAAGCAAAACTAAGGCTGGCTTCAGACTTGCAGATGCATCTGCAGCGTTTTGCAGATGCATCTGCAAGCATCTGCATGCAGACTGCGGCCCCTATGTTTATAATGGAGCGCACGGCGGTCTGCAGATGCTTGCGGACCGCCGTGCGCTCTCATTGCCCGCCATTAGTGATCTGTGCGCACGCGGATGCCTGCGCACAAATCACACACTCCCGCCCGCACCATGGACGCGAGATGTAAATCACTAATGGCGGGCAATGAGAGCGCACGGCGGTCTGCAAGCATCTGCAGACCGCCGTGCGCTCCATTATAAACATAGGGGCCGCGGTCTGCATGCAGATGCTTGCAGATGCATCTGCAAAACGCTGCAGATGCATCTGCAAGTCTGAAGGCAGCCTAACTCTAACTCTTTTGTATATTGACTTAATCTACAAAATGTGTACATGTTCCTGGTTCTGCCACGGTGGCTGTAAAGTAGAAAATGAAAAAATATACTGGTACCACAAAGCGTCTGTGCAGATCTTCCTCTCTAGACATAAAACCAAAAGGACTAGAGTAATAAGCTCCAGTTGGACCATTTTCACATGGAACAAGCACCACGTCATTTGACATTGACATTCCAAAGTGGCGTGAATGTTGTGATTCAGTGAAGAGATCATAAACCTAAAGAAGAAACATCATCGACTTTAGAGATGGAAATTCAAAAGGGTAATAGAAGGACAGAATTAATGCCTATAGGAATGAAAGACTCACTTGATGGTGAATATGATCCCCTTGAAATTAACAAAAATAAATAAATTCGCAGATTACAAAAAATAGAAAAATAAAATAAATACTCACCCAGCTCTGGCCGGTCTACTTCTGTCTGGTCACTGGTGCTCAGCAACCTTGGCATCTCTGTGTTGTCTAGTTGCATAATATCATTATGTTGTGACTTAGTCAGTGTACGAGTTGTCAAGGGTGCTGGAAACTTTAGTGAACGCTAGAAGATGCCAAAGATGGCTCAGTGAAGATCACAGCAGTGACCGAAACAAAGAAGATGACCAGACAGGAGCAGGACTTCACGACAGGGAAGGGGAGTGCCAGGATCTGGTGTTTGAAGAGACCATCAAAGTATAAAATTGGTCATTCAATTCGATTGCAAATTACTTTAGCAAATTTTAGGGAAGTGCTGAATTAAAATGTTGTTAGATTTTTTTTCATCGCTAAATGTTAATGAATTAAGAGATATTTGACTTTCCAAAGCATTTTTTATCTAAAGTTCTGTTTTTTACATGCAAAATAAAAAATTAGGTTGGATTATGAAATATCATTTAGACTCTCCCCTGGCGGGGACCGTGGGGTACTCGGAACCGGGCCCTCCCGATGTCATCTGGGGCTGCGGGATGTCACGGTGGTGTGACCCGGTCCATGATCTCTTCGTCGGGTGATCAGTTAACAAGGGGGTTAATTGAAAAAAAGGGATGAAAAAGAAATGTTACAAATAAAAGGGTGTTTGTTGTGAGCCACCCTTGGAATGCGGCCAGTATAGCCGCTGATGCAATCAGGACCTCTGGGGATGATGGGAATACCAGCGAGGATGGTTCATCTCTCCACAGGAAGAGCGGGTCCCCAGGGCAACCAAATAGTTTATGGATGTGATGTAGCGGGGCTGTACTGACTGCTGGCATGGTTCAGGGATACTATCGGGCAGGCTTCTTCTGCCGGTTCGGCGAAGCAGTCTACCTCTCCTCAGGCGCAGAAATAACAGTGCTAAGCTTCAACCCAGTTTACTTGCTTTCTCGGCAGATGTTCAATTCATAACAGTGCAGTGGCGGCTCCAGTAGTTTCATAGCAGCCGGGATGGCTCGTCCATATCACCCCCTTTCATGTTCCTTTCATGGGCATCACTGTCTGTCTCTTCCACATGCGAGCTATGATCCAGTCGCCACGAGCTTTTGGTGGGCAACCTGCCTGGTCCCCTAACCCTCGTACGGCGGCCTTCTCTATGCTGCGCCGGAGGTTGGGTTTCTGCACATAAAGACCCTGCACCCCACACGGTTTCGTGGTTGGAGCGTGGAGTGTCCTGGCCACTTCAGCAGAGCTGGCACCCTGGTTTCTGCCCCAGTCCTTCAGCTTTCCCACCAATTTGGGTACACAGATGGATTGCTTACTATCCGTGTCCCAAGACTCTGTCTGTCTCTCTCCGTCTGTCTCTCTCTCCAGGACAAGCCCCATCGTGGTACAGGCCACCAGGTCCGTGTCCTTTCAGTTTTGAGTAGTGATGGTGCTCTCTCTTCTCCTTCTGCCTGAACTTGACTCCTCGACTTGACTTTCCAAACTGACCAACTAACTAAGGTGTTTTCTAGTTTTGTTTCTTCCCCAACCCTGTCCTGTCTAACTTTTTCATCCTCCACTTGTCTCCTCCCACCATCCCGTTGCTGGGCATAAAGTCCCTAGTCTTGGGATCGGGAGTGTGTTGGGTGTGTGTTTTGGGTGACTGGACTTACCAATCCCGATTGCTGTGCCTTCTAGTGGTGACCGGTCCACAGGCGCACCACAATTTATTTAATAAAACTTTAAAATATGTAAATTTTCAATATTTTCCTTAATATAAGAACTACATGTTAGTTAGATAGCATGACGTTTTCTATTTGAATTGAATTCTCCTTATTATACTGTAGGGTGCTTCCAGACCCCAGAGCATAATGAACTTAAGATCCTTATAAAAAAAAAAAAATTAACACTCAACTCACCGCTCACCTATCCTGCTGTCTCCACATCTCAAGAACTAAGCCTTGGCACTTTTTCTTTTACTCTTCCCCTTTCATGTGCACCCTCTTTGACCTCCTCACTTCATAATAGGCCTATGAATAATGTCACTGGGTGTCATTCCATTACTCAAGCAATGCTCGTTGTTGTAATGTCATAATTAGTGATGAGCAAGTAGTAAGATATTCGGGTTCGGATAGCTGTACTACTGACTACTTTGAATTGTTTCAGTATTCGGATCCGAGTGAGTTCCCCATTGACTTGCATTAGATTCGTTACTCATTATTGTTCAAAGTATTCGGTTAGAGCTATCAGAACCTGAGTATCTTACTACTTGCTCATCACTAGTCATAATGTCTCGACATGTGCTGTGATGCCACAGCATGCAGTAACGTTTGAGGCCTACCTTACTCTAGTGGAGCAAGAAGGTCATGGTCTACACGCGGCCAAAGAGTGTGTGCACGATGGAGGAAGGGGAAAAGAAGTGGTGCTGAGCACTGGATGTCAGGTTGCGTGGACAGCAGGTCTGGTGAGTGGTAAGATAAATTTTACCATTTTTTAACCCTTTGTCTTGCCCTCCCCAGTTTCAAAAACTGGCTGCAATTTTGCTGAATTGGCATGGAGTAAATTGCAAAAAAAAGTGTATTCCGGAATTACGAATTGTTGTAAAATTTGAGAATTGAATTCCACTTAATTAAATTCTCTCATCTATACTTTTAACGTTTAATGTTATAAACTTGAGAAACACTTTATTTTGAAGGTGCTGAAAGCATAGCAGGCTTGCTTATACAAGGAGGTATATGTCATTCAAAAACTAGTTTTTGCCATTTTTTTTAAGAAATGTTACATCCAGTCGTCATGTTTTATCAATATTCATACGATGATTTTTTTTAAAGTTACTTATAATCTACAAATAAAAGAGTATGGTAATTTTTAAAAAAATTTAAGCTCAGATACATGTAACTTTAATTACTCAAAACATTGGTATTTCATTGTAAACTTTATAATAATTTTGGCCCCCAAAAAACGTCTGTCATGTAATAAAAACAATACTACATTTGCCATCATTGAAAGACTCACTTTTTCAGCAGTCAACTCATTCTCGGGTCTCATCAGTACCACACTCTTATCCACCACCCTCAGACCGCAGAGAGATCCAGGATCAGCCTGAACCAGGAGAGACACATCTGATCCCGGAAGAACCTCATCTGATGAAAATCCTACTGATACCTGTATAAAGATATGGTTTAAAAACATTTAAAAATGTTACAAAATATCTACCTTTTTGTAATCATTATCCCCTTTGGGGCTCAAAATCTAAATATCCTATCCATATGTCTTTGGAGTGTGGGAGGAAGCCAGAGAACACAGAGGAAACCCACACAAACACGGGGAGAACAAACTCTTTCCAACTGTTGTCCTTGGTGGGAATTTGTATCCAGGACCAAAGCACTGCAATGCTACCACTGAGCCACTATTCTCAAGACTTGGAAGCGGACATATCATTGATGCAACCTGTGTCACCACATAAGGACCCATTAGGTAAAGGGCCCAGTTACACATCTAGAAATGTGATGAGCTTTGATTGCAAGTGACCCATATATTGTTACTGCTCAAGGACCCTCTGTTGTCACGATGAGAGAGGAATGTTGCACCAGTTTCAGTTGAGTTGCAGACAGGACTGAGGAAAGACGGAGAACGGGGATCCTCCGAGTGAGTGAAGGAGGAATCCCAAGGAGGGGGCCTGGAGAGAGCAAACAGGCAGTCCAGATGGAAGGAGGGAACCCCCGAGCGCCCATACTCAATAGGGAACCCTGGTCTGTATTACTGGAGCATAGGTTCTGAAGATGGGAGAGGGGTTCAGACCCTCACCGAAGAACACCGGAGTCACGGGACGTTTACCGGCCCCGACACCCTGTCCAGAGGAATTGTCACACCAGGATTCCCATCTACAACGGGCCTGGTACCAAGTGGGCACCTCAAGACAGGTATGAAAGCAGGACACAGGGCAGATCAAAGCAGGCATTCCACAGGAGACTCCCAGAGACTTTGCAGCCTGTTGTTGACTACCCGGCCAGCTATTTCGTCCAGAGACTGTTACCTGCTGTGAACTGTTTTACCATCTGCACCATTCCAGTAAAGTACCCGGATAGAGTGCTCAAGTATCCGTGTGTTTGTTTCTAAGCTGCACCCTGCTCATCATCCATCCATCCATTCATTACCAGTACCCCGACCAACACCGGTGCATCTCTGCCCAGGGGGGTTAGCTCCACCTGCAGGGAGCTGTACCATGAAGCTGCTATACCACCACCCTCCGGAGGACTGAAGTGGCGCTGGTGCTCAATCACCAGAAGCTGCGGGTGGCGTCACGAGAACACAATATAAACTTTATTCCCATTCCCAACTCCCTTTTTTTAAAACTAGACACCAGGGCTACGGGTCTGGGCAGGCCACTGTTGACAACCCTAACAGCAGAAGAGGGCCCAGACACCCGAGTCCCCATACGTTGGGCGAGTCACTTTGCTCCTCTTGGAAACTAAAATGCAAATTACCTCTTCATAGAGAAAGAGGACACGAACTCTAGTGCCAGATTGAAGTAGCAATAGTAAAAGTCAATATCAACCCTTTAACGAGTCTTGTCATATGACTTAGGTTAAAAGCCAGAGGAACATTGCATGGCTTATAAGCATCGATATACTGCCATGTCACTCTTGACAAGGAGAAAGATTCACCATTAAATCCCAGTCTGAAGCCTCTCACTTACCCAAATCAGATCTCCTGCTGTACATTGAGGAGGAGGCAACACTCCGAAACACTGCCTGCAAATATAGATTCTGGTTTGGCTTTTATCTTAAGTCATATGGAAAATCTCATTAGAGGGCTGATATTGACTTAAAATTGCTACTTCAAATCAGTGGCACTGAAGTTCAAGTCCTCAAGTTTGCAAATGCAAGATGGTGTAATGGTCCCATAGACAGGGCAGTGGAGTTAGAATCAAGGTCGTGGAGTTGGAGTCTGATTCTGGGAAATTGAGGAGTCGGAGTCAGATGTGTGGCTCACTGACTTCACAGCCCTAGTTGTGGAGTTGGAGTCATGGAGTTAGAGTCGGTGTTAAGTTGGATTCAGGGAAAATGAGTTGGAGTCAGATGTTTGGCTTATTGACTTCACAGCCATGGTTGTGGATTCGGAGTCGTGGAGTTGGAGTCGGATTCAGGGAATTTGAAGAGTCAGAGTCGGATGTTTGGCTTATTGACTTCACAACCTTGCCCATAGAAGAGGACAAATTCCTTCTGGGATCAATATCTCAATTCCAGACTACCAGCTAGAACTTCCAGTGTTTGATCTTTCGAGAAGGACATCCAAGTCCCACTTGAACCTGTACAGGGAGAGCTCCATGCAACTTTTAAAGACTCCTTATCTATTACAATGAAGAATCAGTGAAGGTACCCTTATGCTATATTAAAATGATTTTTTTTTCAAAAATCATAATTGGGTTTAACATCAAAATATCTTAACATTCTTTTTGAAAAACTTGGGGATATGTACTAATTTCATTTTAATGTTTACAATTTTTTCCATTACCTTATTCTTAAAGCATCTCTTCATCTTGATATTTAAGTTGTCAGCAACCATTTCTCCGCTTGGTAGTAAAATATATCCCAATACATGAATAGATGAAGAATCATTAACATTTACTGAAAATGTAAATGAAAGCTCCCCTTGTAAATCTATGAGTAAACGAAAAATTCAATGATCAATGAATAAGGTGCATTTTTTGTGTTTGATTTTTAATAATTGTATTCATGAATTGTAACTGAATTAAGTGTTCTTATATAGAACTGTGGACTAAAGGTCTTTTTTGACCATTTTAAAGGACATTTAAGCACTGGATTCATCTTTTTTCATGTTATAAATAAAAAATTGTTATAACTAAAAGTAATTTTTAGGAATGATGCATATTAGTGAATCTTCCTAAAATCAAAGCATTAATATGATCATTAGAGGGGACATCCTACGAATAAAGTACATTTCAATCAATAAATCTTGGAACAATCATAATTTCCACAATTGGATGTCCCTGTAAAGTCAGACACACAGAGTATACATCAAATTTTATTGAAGAAACCTTCCAATGATAACAGTATAATCTTCCAAATTAAGAAAAACTCTAAATGCACTGTTGCAAATTATTCCGCAAAGTAGAGTTTGTAAACATTTGATATGTTTGAAAGAACTGAAAATGCTCATTTGTTGAATTTGCAGCATTACCAGGTCACATTCACTGAAATAAAAAGCTATTTAACTCCAAAACATCCTAACAGGCCAAGTTACATGTTAACATAGGAACCCTTCTTTGATGTCACCTTCACAATTCTTGCATCCATTGATATTGTGAGTTTCTGGAGAGTTTCTGCTTGTATTTCTTTGCATGACGTCAGAATAGCCTCCCAGAGCTGCTGTTTTGATGTGAACTGCCTTCCACCCTCATAGATCTTTTGCTTGATTATACTCCTAAGGTTCTCTATAGGTTGAGGTCAGGGGAAGATGGTGGCCACACCATGAGTTTATCTCCTTTTATTCCCATAGCAGCCAATGACACAGAGGTATTCTTTGCAGCATGACATTGTGGATTGTCATGCATGAAGATGATTTTGCTCCGGAAGGCACGTTTTTGCTTTTTGTACCATGGAAAAAGTTCTCAGTCAGAAACTCTATATACTTTGCAGAGTCATTTTCACACTTTCAGGAACCTTAAAGGGGCCTACCAGCTGTTTCCCAATGATTCCAGCCCAAAACATGACTCCTCCGCCTCCTTGCTGACGTTGCAGCCTTGTTGGGACATGGTGGCCATCCACCAAACATCCACTACTCCATCCATCTGGACCATCCAGGGTTGCTCGGCATTCATCAGTAAACAAGACTGGTTGAAAATTAGTCTTCATGTATATCTAGGCCCACTGCAACGTTTCTGCTTGTGAGCACTGTTTAGGGGTGGCCGAATAGTAGGTTTATGCACCACAGCAAGCCTTTGAAGGATCCTACACCTTGAGGTTCGAGGGTCTCCAGAGGCACCAGCAGCTTCAAATATCTGTTTGCTGGTTTGTAAGGCCTTTTTAGCAGCTGCTCTCTTAATCCGATGAACTTGCCTGGCAGAAACCTTCCTCATTCTGCCTTTATCTGCACAAACACATCTGTGCTCAGAATCAGCCACAAATCTCTTCACAATACGATGATCACGCTTAAGTTTTCATGCAATATCTAATATTTTCATCCTTTGTCCAAGGCATTGCACTATTTGTTGCTTTTCGGTAGCAGAGAGATCCTTTTTTTCCCATGTTACTTGAAAATAGTGGCCTGCTCAATTTTGTGGAACACCCATTTTCCTTTTATTGGGCTCACCTGCCAAACTAATTATCACAGGTATCTGAGATTGATTTCAGTGATCCAAAGAACCCTGAGACACAATACCATCAATGGGCTTCATTAAAAAAAACCAACCCTATGACACTTAAAACCAATTTGCATAATAATTTGGAACATGGTTTATATAAGATTATCTCAGCACAGGTGATGTGTATGATCAGACCATGTCCCTGTATGGTCAGACAGATCCATTACACAGTACATAGCAGGGACACATATATAAGATTATCTCAGCACAGGAGATGTCGTATGATCAGACCATGTCCCTGTATGTCAGACACATCCATTACACAGTACATAGCAGGGACACATATATAAGATTATCTCAGCACAGGAGATGTCGTATGATCAGACCATGTCCCTGTATGGTCAGACACATCCATTACACAGTACATAGCAGGGACACATATAGAAGATTATCTCAGCACAGGAGATATGGCATGATCAGACCATGTCCCTGTACAGTCAGACACATCCATTGCACCGTACATAGCAGGGACACATATATTAGATTATCTCAGCACAGGAACATTTCTTTTAAACACCTCCAATTGTGGAAATTATTATTACATTATTATTATTAAAAATTATTATTATTCCAACATATATTAAAATTAAGTTTGTTTATGGGAAAACTCTTTTAAGCATTTAAAGTTTTTGAAAAATAATTAATGTATATTAAGACATTCTCACCTGTGTCAGAGCTCTTTACCATTATTTTCTGAGAACCAGATAATTCTATATGACCCTTGGAAGTTACCTGCACAGGAGAAAGTAAGTATTAATGCCTTAAACGTTATCTGTACATGTAGATAAACATCCCAAATTAAATTTGCCATGTCATTTACATTACACCTTTCTGTATGAATAAGTTTTCATTACATATATCAAGATGACCGATGAAAGATGGGAATTGGTTAGATGTAAAATATATTTTTACTAGGTGAGGAACTAAAATCCCTGTTGATCTTTGTCATCTATAGGAATTTATATGACAATCGAGGGAGGATTTCCCGGTCATTAATAGACCAAACTCCATCTGAAATCCTCTGCAATTCTTAAATAACGACACAACACTGCTAGTGACTTGGTTAAACAATTTTGGCCACAGCAGCCTTAATTGCCTATTTTTTACAGACTAATAAGAACCAATGGGTACACCGTCTAACGGGCGTCCCAACTTAAAACAAAAGGCACCCCACATATCCCACATGGATAGGTCCAGTCTAGAAGTCTCCTAAACTTTTTGCCCTGGCTGCAACACATCGACCCCAGGGGAGAGGTATTGATTACCAAGAACCAATACCCCAACCTAGCAGAACCCCGTGCCTGCAAGGTACTTGTAACCGGAGCCACTATACCTTCCAAGTGGCTCCCCTCCCAAATATTAGTGAAGATTCACTCCTCTGGACCAGACCTACCCCCGCTGCCGTCACAACTCCAAAACACACCAAACATAACATAGTTGATCAACTCACACCACCAAGCATTCACTGGCCATCCCCTCTCAACAACCCTAAACCCAACCTAAACAAGGACAGGCCAGCGGGAAACTGTCCTGGCTTTCCCCGAATTGAAGTGAGGGCTGCTTCCTTCTCTTCACCCTATACAGACCCCTACTAGCTCCCCCTCTTCCTACTTTAGCCCTATCCCTCAACTAATGGGCTCCCTCTGCATTTTACAAATCCCCCCCCCAGATTTACCATCCCCTATTAACTCCCTCCCTCCCCGAATGCCATGGGGTCATTCCACATTAGGGGTTCCCTGGCCTTTCTGATATAGCCATATTATTATTATTGAGTTGGTCCACTTTTCCAGCAATAACAGGTTCCACGCTTCTCGGTGGCTTTGGAGGGGTCTGTGGGATTTTTTGTCCCTTCATCCAGAACATTTGCGAGGTCATTGATATTGGAGGAGAGGGCCGGACTCCATTTTATTTCATCAAAAAGGTGTTGAATGCAGATAAAGTCAAGGCTCTGTGCAGCCGTCCATATTCTTTTACACTAAACTTCCCCAATCATATCTTTACTAAACTTCTTCTGTGCACTGGGGCACAGTAATGTTAGAAAACAATTTAGCCTCCTCCAAACTTCCAACATTATTAAAAGTATTAAACTGGTTAGTGAGAAAGAAAAAATTGCTAACCAGGAACAACCGTCCATGGAAGGAGCATTCCTCCCAACGGCATCACTAGGAATCTCCAGGTAATCACACCTCACGGTGCACAACACTGATAGCTACAGCAACATACATGATAATCCAGAACAGAAAGTAATATGTCGGCATGAAGAAAAAGTGGGAAGAGTCTCAATAAAAACATTTCTCACTTTATTTGTGCAAAATATTAAAATATACAAAAGTCCATGATAGCGGAGATGCAATCTTGACGCGTTTCTGGCTTATACCCTTAGTCAATTATAACAGAATGCATCATGGTGCAAGCTTAAAAACATGCAGCAGCCAATCATGGATCATTGCTTCCTCTCTAAATTGGTCATGTTGTTTTTCTCTGTTATCTCTCATATGCCTTATTGTTTAAAAAGGACAGATGTTATATGCTCTGTATTCGTGTTGTTACATTCAGGTTAGGGCCACGTTACACCTGGCGACGCCGCCGGAGATGTCGGCGGCGATGGGGGAGCGCGCACATTTTTGGCGCCCCGCCAGCAGTCGCCAGCCCTCCGTTAACACGGGCAGACACCTCTGGCGATGCCCCGGCGAGCTGACAGGCGGCATCTCCGTCGGGGTGTCTCAAAACTGCGATGCAGTACAATGGGAGCCTATGGCTCCCATCACCTGTCAGGTCGCCGGCGGCTGTTTACATGGGGCAATGTGTACATATCGCTCCAGTTCGGCCGCCTGGTTTCATTCTGTTTGCATTCTGTTATCACTGACTAAGGGCGTTGCATCTCCGCTATCATGGCCTTTCGTATATTTTAATATTTTGCACAAATAAAGTGAGAATTATTTTTATTGGAGACTCTTCCCTCTATTTCTTCATGTATACTGGCCGAGAGTCACGCATTGTGGGTCTGAGTGCAGAAGATGTGAGCAGCAGGATGGATTAAATTCATATGTGCTTTTTCTATAAAGAATGAACAAGTTGGCAGTCACCGGTGGAAAATCTTCGTCATTAATTTTATTTCATCAGTGAACAGACAGGTGGGATGGAGAGTAAGATGTCCCAACAGCAGGAGGAGGAGTGAGGTATGTAAGAGACAGGCAGAGTGGGTCTCCTCACTCCCCTCCGCCTGTTTGTTGCAGACCTCACTCCCTCTCCTACCTGTCTTTTCACAAGTGAGTGCCGACTTGTTTCTTTCTGTTCTGGGTTACCATGATTGAAAGTGTACCGTTGTCCAAAATGTCTTGTGCTGCAGTATTAAGATCTTACTTCACTCTATCTAAAGTTTCTATAATCCCTGAAAAACAACTCCATAGTATTATCCCTCCTCCACCAAACTTACAGCAGGCACAATGCAGTGAGGCAGGTAGCGATCTCCTGATATTCACCAAACCCATCAGATGCCAGATAGAGAAATGTGATCCATCACTGCACAGAACATGTTTTCCCTGCTGTAGAGTCAAGTGGTGGTGGCTTTACCCTCCATCTAATACTTGGCATTGTGCTTGGTTATATTATTGCAAAGTGGCATGACATGAATGAAAAATGTTATATTTACCACCTAAATGCCGGTAACCTCTGAGCAGATCATTATACCCTGCAGACACTAAGGCCATTATTTGGTTGGAAATGCCATGACAACAATCAGGACACAAATCATGATCTCAGGGTGCCAATGGGGTTAAAAATAGGAGGCCCTGCACTCTGTTAACCATCTACATGCTGTAATCACTATTGAAAGCAGCATCTAAAGCGTTAACCCCATGGTCAGTGCCAACATTGATTGCAGCTGATGAGGCAGGTTGTCTGCTATAGTGTACACCTGTCGTTTGTAGCTCAGGTCAGTAAAAAGATGTATTGGTGGTCACTAATGGCGGGTTTACACGTTGCGATATCGTAGTACGATTTCAATGAAAAGTCACGTGGTTCGATCGTTGGACCCGAGATCGTTCCTGCGTTGTATGGTGTGAACGTCCAATACGATGCAGGAACGATGTCAATGCGATATCGGGGATTGAATGAGCGTGCTATTCAATGCCCCGATATTGAAGGGAGATTGGAGCCGGATCGTGCTGTGTAAACGCACCAACTACGATGCGATTTGAAACGTCACCCATTCACTCCCATGTTAAAGATCGTTCCTGGGTTGGGGGGCGTAGACATCGCACGGACGTTGTATTCCGATATCGCAGCGTGTAAACATCCAATGCGATGCGGGAGAAAGTGCACTAATTGCGCGCTCCCGCGCCATTGAGTTGCGATATCGCAACGATATTGAAGCGTGTAAACCCACCATAACGGGGTAAACTAAGTTTTTGTTATAGGACAGTATAATTAAAATACTTTCCCTTAGTGAAAATCAGGTGTGAGACCACCATGATGATCCCCAAAAGAGAATTTCCCTTTATTTCCCTATCAGATTCGGAAAGGTAACAAAGACTTTTAACAATTTGCAAACGTAAAGTTTGTGTTGTACGCACCAGATAATATAAATCCATTTGTTTGGTATCTTTCTGTAGCGTTTTATGTCTTATTATATATTGTACAAGGACCTCCTGCTGTGAACCGCATGAATTATCCTTCCCTAAAGATTTCAGGTTTAAATAGCTTTTACTCTGAGAATAAAGGGGAAAAACTAATAGACGAGCTTCATTTGGGTTCCACATAAAAAATCCTGGTCTTGGCTGGGAATCCACGGTTGTTGAAGCCTGTAAATGTGACAATAGACAGTAGATCAGGGCAAGTGAGTCTGACGGTAGATGTACGAGGGCTCGGTGGTTGACAGACATCAAAATCGTCGTTAATTCTCACCTTTAACTCAAATTGTTGTGTCCAATTGGTTGTGTTTTCTAAAACGTAAGAAGCTCGTCCATTATCATCTGTCACCAAAGTCTCCTTGATGGTTGTGTCACATCTTTCACAGGTGAGATACACTTTCTGGCCTGGAACTGGGTGTTTTTTAGGATCAGTCACCTCTAACTACAACAGATAGGAACCAAACTAATCACAATGGAAAAAGACAACACTTCTATCACATGGTCAAGTGTATAAAATTGTAACACAATTTTTGATAAATAAAAAAGCCAAGAAGCCGCGCTGCCTGTGGTTATCACACAATACAAAAAGTGCAAGTACACATATTAATTTCTAACTGTACTTTAAACCGAGACGATTAGCCAACAATTGATCAATTCTTTGAGTTACCCCGCCACGTCACGGCATTCTTAGATGGAGCAGTCCTACTCTACGTTTTTTATATACGCTGTGCCATTACAGCCTCCTGAATGCATTAAAAGCAAGACCACATTAAATGCATTTTTGAACTACTCCCATGGCGCCAGAAGGACAAGCGCAGATAAAGGCAGACCAGGTCCGGACATGACATCCGGACATTATCAGATCTGACCCCCACACTGCCAGACCAGCAATCATGGATGAGGGTATTACAGGTCCAAACACATGTGCAACAATAAAGCAGAGCCTATAGCAGGGTGTGGCCGCTGTATGTGTGTACAGCGGCTAGATCAATCACAATAAAGACAGATAGAATGGCATGCACAACCAAGCGCACACAGCAAAAAGTGGTGGTCAACCACAAACCAATAACTAAGAAATAAGCCAAGAAGCCAGCGCTGCCTGTGGTTAGCACGCAATACAAAAAGTGCAGTGCACAATTTTTAATACTCCATTTTCTTATAAACTCTTTGAATGGTTAATTGCTAAGGTCACTTTAGTTATAGAAATAAAGAGGACAGATGGCGCTCATCATTCTGAGCTTTGCTTTAGTTTATTTTCATGTTCAGGTGCAGACAGACATGGGGGAGGGAGCTGAGACACACATGGAGGACAGCAGCTGTTTCATGCTTGGTAGCACTTCCACTGGTCCTGTACCCCTCCCTCCTTCATGTGTATCTGCACCTGAACATGAACATAAACTAAAGCAAAGCTCAGACCGCGAGTGCCATCTGTCCTCTTTATTTCTATTGACTGTTTCTGCTGGACTGTTAGATTGAGCACCAGCGGAGCTGCTTTGCTTTCACCATGCCCGCCTCTTGGAGAGTGTTAAGTGCAATGCTGTTTGCAATAGCTCATGAGAGCCTGTGATAAGCGGTGCCCACATTGTCCTCTCCTTATTTATCACTATCGTTATAGGTAATGTCAAAAATAACCAAGTGTCACTTTCCATTAATACCACATTTCGGCAGGTGATACTTACCTTATAGGGACAAATACATCTAGAAATCCAGTCTTCACTTTTTTTAGTGGGTTTTTAGTTTATCTAAAGTGGATTTGTCCGGTTCTTGTTATTTAGGATTTTGTTTGTCATTTTGATACTTACTGTTACAGAATAGGGCATTCCAGGCTTGTAAATAGACCTTGGATCCACAAATGATACACTGTTACTGGCAACTATGCTGGTTTCACTTGTTGTAGAAAGTGTAATGCCTTCATGGGAATCGTTTATTCAAAAAACAAAAAAAACACAAAAATTAGACGTTTTACCTAATGGAGGAGCATAGGAATCACTTACATGTGTACACACATTAAAGAGGTTCTCCACTACTATTGTGACCCATTTTCTTTTGTCCTATCTCTTCCTAACTAACATTTCCCAATATACTTCTACTACCTACTCTTCTACTGTAAGCGTATCTGTGAAAGGCTTGTAAATACCTTTATTTATGTTCTACCTTTGATCCCTTTGGTCTGAGGACCGGAATAGGCCAAACGGAGCGGTCTCTCTGTCTGTCACGATGGTCTCTCTTACCCGGGAGACTTGTTACTGGTTTTGGACCGCTGTCTCACGTTTATATTGAGACTTCATATTAAACATGCTTTTTTCCTTTGGCCATTGAGGAGTTAATGTCAGTCTCTGCTGCCAGCAAGCTAGCTAGGTCTTGTCCAGGTGTGGCCATTCTGTGATTACTCCGTCTCCTTTATGTATCACATGGTTCCAGCATGCTGTTGCTTGTGATTGAACTCATTCTTTCCAAATCTTCCTAAGGAGAAGGAAGCTCTCTGGAGAACCTATCTGTTGCTAAGCTGTCTGCTGTCCAGGGAAGTGGCAGCAGGCATGAAGTTGTTTTTGTTGTTCCCTGTCTGTTTCCCCCTGCCTCTTGTCTCCTTTATTGTAGTGGATGGGACTAACGCTCCCACCAGCCTTTTCCTATGAGGCTAACATTAGGGCCAGCAAAGGGCCTAGGTATCCTGCTCGTAATGAGTTGAAAGAGCTTGTATAGGGACGGTAGGGAGATCAGGGCACAGCTGCAGGTGAGTGCAGAAGGTCAACTCTCCCTTGTTCCCAATGAGCAAGGCCTTCCACTATATTTACCCCTTTGGTATTTCCCCGTCTGTTGTTTTGTGTTGTGTGCCGGACATTGTTGGTCCATGTGCCACTGTCATGCCCGGTAGTTGGACATCCCCTTTAGTCCAAGGGTGACAATGTCACTGGTGGGGCAGGACTGCCTCTCTGTGACAACAGTCTGGGCATGCATGTAAAGATCACACTTCACTCTCATCTCAGCCCCCACCAGTGACGTGCACTACTCAGTTTTGCCAATTCCCAACCACAGATCAGAAGGCTCAAAAGTACAACATCAATAAAGGTATTTATGAGGCTCGAAGAGAACAGAGGCAGGAGCAGGGTAGGCAGTAAAAGTATAATGGGAAAGTGTTAGGAATAGTTAGGACAAATGAAAGGGGCTGACATTATTAGTGGAAAACCTCTTTATGTATTGCAGAAAATTAACATGATAAAGTTCTGAAACTTTTTTAAATCTGCAAGGAAAAAATATTGCACTCCTTATAAATGATAATATTGCCATAATAGATGGAATATGCAGGCAGCAAATGGAGAAACTTCAGATCTCTAATACAGAGAAGTATGAGACCATATAAGCTATGCACACATGTACTGTACATTACACATGACACATAACAATCTATTCAGGCTAAAATGTTGCAAATAATAAAGGTATATAAGTTTTATGGGGGACAAAAAAAGAAAAACAACTGTATTTAGTTGCGCAGCTGTCACTAAGAGGAGACTTAATAGCTGTTTACAAATACTTCAAGGGCTGTCACACTGTAGAGGGATCAGCTTTATTCTCATTTGCACAAGGAAAGACTAGAAGCAATGGGATGAAACTGAATATGAGGAGACACAGATTATATATTAGAAATCGCTTTTTGACAGTGAGGATGATCAATGAGTGGAGCAGGCAGCCATGAAAGGGGGTGAGTTCTTCAATGGAAGTCTTCACACAGAGACTGTACAGATGTGGCACCCCAGAGTCCGGTTGCCACAATGGCATTGCCTCCTCGGGGGGTGATGTCATGCTTGGAAGCAAGAAGGGGTATCCACACCAGGTAAGCCCACAGTACGCAACACTTTTCCTGACTCTAGACCAGAAGGGGGAGCTCTGAAACCCGAGTTCAGGGGAGCTCCCCTATAAATTCTAGCCTGGGGGCGGGGTTAGTGAGTTCAGTTCCTAGGAGGACTGTGAAGACGACCTGTGGACTTGAGCAGTGCTAAGCTCATCCCAGGTGGAGTAGAGAGCAGAGGAACAGCAGGCGTGAGAGAACCATACGAGAGGGTCTGAGGAAGAAGAGAAGAAGGCCTGGGGTGTGGAGCCAGTTGCCGGCTGACCCCAGAGCAGAGCGCCAGAAACAGACACCGGAGTCCAAGGTTGTGAGGGATTACTGACCCAGCAGCCAAAACCGGAGGAGCTCAGGGACAGTTGCCAGAGGATTGGTGCCCGGGAAGGGCTCAAGCTGACTGCCATACTGGGGAGAGACTTATCAGCATGGAGAGAGGGTCGCAGCTTAGCTACAGGCAGCCAGGACCAGCAAAGAGGAGCGCAGCAGCGAGGCCTCAGAACTCACCGGGTGAGGAGATCCCCAACTTGCTTCCAGGCCACCCAGATTCACAACATCACCTGTGAACAGTGTCTGCAACTACCAGTAAAGGTAAAGGAGACTACAACTGTGTGTCTGTCAGTTATTCCACTCCCTCAGTCCTGCACACCAACGGCCTACCACCGCCCTGGTAAACCGCTCCACCGGTGGGGAGCGATACCACCTTAGCTGTGAATCCATCATCCCCAGAGGTCCTGCACTGCAGCATCGGCCATCAATAGCCGAACATTACGGGTGGTGTCACAACTTCTATACCCAAAACCAAAATCCCAGAACTTTTATTTGATACCCAGTTTCACTGAGCTGGGTCTCAACCCCTGTGACTCCCCAGAAGTATTAAAGCCTGGTTCCGAGTACCCTACATCCCTGAGGGCGTATCACAGACATCTGTCTGGGATGATTTAGTGAATTCTGCTTTGAGCAGGGAGTTGGACCAGATGACCCAGGAGGTCCCTTCCAACTATACCATTCTATGATGCCACAATTCAATATGGGAACCATAATCCAAGTTCCCCAAATATTATACTTTTTAAATAAAAAGATAGAAGAGAAAAACTCAAAACAATCCAGAGACTTATTCTACACTAGATGGCGGCCCGATTCTAAAGAATCGGGTAGTCTAGAATCCATATTATAGTTTTATTTACTAATAGATGGTGGCCGATTCTAACACATCGGGTATTCTAGAATATGTATGTAGTTTATTTATGAAGATTTAAGAATAATGCAATGAATACACAGGTTTTTCGGGATAAAATATATACATTATCATTTAAATCCTGCGGCAATATCACTGATTGGTCGCAGCCGGCCATGACCAGTCAGCGAAGACGGTTTAAATCCCACGCCAATATCGCTGATTGTTTGCTTCTGCCCATTTGAGATGTGGTTGGGGCCGCCCCTTTAAGATGTGGTTGGCGACTGCTCTATTAAGATGTGGTTGGGACTGTTTCTTTAAGATGTGTTTGGGGACCACCCGTTTAAGAAGTGGTTGGGGACTGCTCCTTTAAGAGGTTGAGGACAGCCCCTTTAAGAAGTGGTTGGGTCCACTCCTTTAAGACATGGTTGGGGATGGCCCCTTTAAGACGTGGTTATGGACAGCCCCTTTAAGAAGTTATTGGGGACTGTCCCTTTAAGAGGTTGGGGACCACCCCTTTAAGAAGTGGTTGGGGACTGCCCCTTTAACACGTGGTTGAGGAGACGTGGTTCTGACTGCCCTTTAAAAAGTTGTTGGGGACTGCACCTTTAAGAGGTTGGGGACAGCCCCTTTAAAAACTGGTTGGGGACGTCCCTTTAAGATGTGGTTGGGAACCACCCTTTTAAGACATGGCTGGGACTGCCCTTAAGACGTGGTTGGGACTGCCCTTTAAAAAGTGGTTGGGGTCCGCCCCTTTAAGAACTGGTTGGGGATGGCCCTTTAAGACGCGGTTGTGGACCGCCCTTTAAGACATGGTTGGGGACTGCCCCTTTAAGACATCTTTGGGGACCGCCCTTTAAGATGTGGTTGGGACTGTTTCTTTAAGATGTGCTTGGGGACTGCCCCTTTAAAAGGTTGAGGACAGCCCCTTTAAGAAGTGGTTGGGGTCCACTTCTGTAAGACATGTTTGGGGATGGCCCCATTAAGACGTGGTTATGGACAGCCCCTTTAAGAAGTTATTGGGGAATGTCCCTTTAAGAGGTTGGGGACCACCCCTTTAAGAAGTGGTCGGGGACCACCCCTTTAAGACATACTTGGGGTCCGCTGCCTTAAGACATGATTGGGTGCCGCCACTTTAAGATGTGATTGGGGACCGCCCCTCTAAGACGTGGTTGGAAACTTCCCCTTTAAGATGTGGTTGGGGAACGGCCTTTTAACACGTGGTTGGGGAGACGTGGTTGCGACTGGCCCTTTAAAAAGTTGTTGGAGACTGCCCCTTTAAGAGGTTGTGGACGGCCCCTTTAAGATGTGATTGGGGACCACCCTTTTAAGACATGGTTGGGGACTGCCCCTTTAAGATGTGGTTTGGGACAGCCCCTTTAAAAAGTGGTTGGGGTCCGCCCCTTTAAGAACTGGTTGGGGATGGCCCCTTTAAGATGTGGTTGTGGACCACCCCTTTAAGACATGTTGGGGACGGCCCCTTTAAGACGTGGTTGGGGACCGCCCCTTTAAGATGTGGTTGGGGACTGCCCCTTTAAAAAGTGGTTGGGGATGGCCCCTTTAAGATGTGGTTGTGGACCGCCCCTTTAAGACATGGTTGGGGACGGGCCTTTTAAGACATGGTTGGGGACTGGCCCTTTAAGACGTGGTTGGGGATTGCCCCTTTAAGATGTGGTTGGGGACTGCCCCTTTAAGACGTGGTTGGGGACCGCCCCTTTAAAATGTGGTTGGGGACTGCCCCTTTAAAAAGTGGTTGGGGACAGCCCCTTTAAGAAGTGGTTGGGGTCCGCTCCTTTAAGAACTGGTTGGGGATGGCCCCTTTAAGACGTGGTTGTGGACCGCCCCTTTAAGATATGGTTGGGGACCGCCCCTTTAAGACTTGGTTGGGGACCGCCCCTTTAAGATGTGGTTGGGGACTGCCCCTTTAAAAAGTCGTTGGGGTCCGGCCCTTTAAGAACTGGTTGGGGATGGCCCCTTTAAGAAGTGGTTGTGGACCGCCCCTTTAAGACATGGTTGGGGACCGGCCTTTTAAGACGTGGTTGGGGACCGCCCCTTTAAAATGTGGTTGGGGACTGCCCTTTAAAAAGTGGTTGGGGACCGCCGGTTTAAAAAGTAGTTGGAGTCCGTCCCTTTAAGAACTGGTTGGGGATGGCCCCTTTAAGACGTGGTTGTGGACCGCCCCTTTAAGATATGGTTGGGGACCGCCCCTTTAAGACTTGGTTGGGGACCGCCCCTTTAAGATGTGGTTGGGGACTGCCCCTTTAAAAAGTCGTTGGGGTCCGGCCCTTTAAGAACTGGTTGGGGATGGCCCCTTTAAGAAGTGGTTGTGGACCGCCCCTTTAAGACATGGTTGGGGACCGGCCTTTTAAGAAGTGGTTGGGGTCCGCTCCTTTAAGAACTGGTTGGGGATGGCCCCTTTAAGACATGGTTGTGGACCGCCCCTTTAAGACATGGTTGGGGACTGCCCTTTTAAGATGTGGTTGGGGACCGCCGGTTTAAAAAGTAGTTGGAGTCCGTCCCTTTAAGAACTGGTTGGGGATGGCCCCTTTAATACACTGAGCACAGTGTATTTGAATTATGGCGCCATGGCGTGCGGCGCTATTCCGAGGTCGGCTCCCGGCTAGCTCGCGCCTGCTACGTCCGCCGGAGCTCGGCCCTAAGCGCAGCGGACCTTCCTGAGGTCCACTCTACTTAGGGCCGCCATCTTGGTCCACCCTGAGCGGGCGTAGATGACGCTGGTGACGCTGGTGACGTCACATATCTCCGGTCATTTATCTCCGGACATTTACCTCCGGACAAAGCCACGGAAGTTGGCTTTTGACAGGAAGTAGAATTCTAGGCAATTATATAATAGATTAAAAAATACAAACGCTTAATTTTGCCATTTTAAACATATTATTTGGTCTTGGTGTAAAGAGATTTGGCTTTTAATGATAACATTTTATATTTGAAAACAAGAGTGCTGACCAGAAGTGGGGCCTCAACTGTGAACCCACTGACCATGCAAAAATGTAAGAAAGGTGTACAAATTAAGGAAATCAACTGCATATTCCGTAATTCTTGCTGCTAGATTCCCCGAAAGTCCCTATACCTGTTATGGCGGGTTTACAGGTAGCAACGTCGGTCCGATATTGGATCCGACGGCGCAGGAGCGCGCTTTTTGTGCCCGGTTTTCCAAGAATCGCATCGGCGGTTTACACAGCGCGATATGGGGATACAACATCCCTACGAAGTCTACGCCCCCCGACCCAGGAACAACCATTTAACATGGGAGTGAATGGGGGACGTTGTACTGCACATCGGAGTTGGGCTGTCACACAGCACGATCCGGCTCCAACCGGCATCCGATATTGGGCCATTGGAGAGCAAGCTAATTAGATCCCCGATATCGGTTTGACATTGTTCGTGCATCGTATAGGACGTTCACACCATACAACGCACGAACGATATCGGGTCCAACGCACGAACCACGTGACTTTTGGTCGGAGTTGGACGCCGATATCGGGACATGTAAACCCACCATTAGTAACACCCATTGTGTTCAAATGCCAGGTACGTGTAATAGTCTAAACTAGGAAGACCTTACCTGTCCCTTCCTCTGTGATTGCGACCGTTCCTTCAAGTTCTATTGGCGTGTACATGTCACTCGACAATTGGAAACTGGAAGATCTCATAGTGTTAGAGGAGCAACCCAACTGATCCAACTGATAAAAAAAACAAGATTTTAGAGAACTAAAGGATAAAACTATTGGTATAGCAAGACCATATGTAAAGATTATCATTTAAAAGGCCTCGGAGGAAACAATCTTTATAAATTTAGCGGCAAAAGCTTTCTGCCTGTTGGCAACTGTAGATATTGTTCTGTTATAGAATAGTGTTGCCATGGATGAACCAACGTTACTGGAATTGGGCACAGATGATTAGATTTTGGAGATAGGTTATATCAATAATGCTTGTTATAGGCTATAAAGTGAGCATAAATCACACCCCGACACAGTCCACACACCTCAATTACACAGCAGACAGCCCCTACTCATCAAACACCGAGTGCTGAGTCCCCGAAATATACTACTATCTGACAATTAAATGCTCACACACTCTCTGTAAGGCTATGGATTCTTTAGAACATACAAGGCTCAAATTAATTAAAGGTTTAAGCTTTAATATAAAAATTACAGTGCTTAAAGAAAAAAGGTAGAAAAGGTAAAAAAAAGTTCACACAGATATGCAAAACAGTAATAAAATAAAAGGGAGAAATTGACAGAAATATCTAACTTCCAGGCTAAACTTATTCTTCTGTCTCTTTGGGGGAAGGAGAAATGAAATATGGATCAGAATCGATTCTCACATGTGAAAAGCTTTCCTTTGTGCCACCCAACATTTATATGTTTGGCCTTGGGCTTGTGCTTCCAGAATGGCCTGTACTTTTAATATTCTACTGTTAGGTCAGTGACTGGACAATGGGCTACTTTAGGAATGAGTCCATTGCATATTAAATGCCCTGTTTTTTCCAAGCACTCCCTTCCTATAGTAAATAGAGAATGTCAGGCCCTGCCACTAGGGACCATGGTCAGTGTTTGAAGCTCAGCAGAGATGTCACAGATTTCACACTCTGACTTCTCATGAAAACCCAGCTTGGTTCTGAGATGTTGTAATCAAAATACCTAAAGGTTATGCCTTTTGTGTAGATGAGAAAAGAAACCTGACAGCACTCCTAAAGTGCAGTGTGAACAGGTGCATAACTGAACATAATGTATTATAACAAAAAAGATTGTTGCACTCTGAAATGCTAAAGCATGCAAACCATGAATGTATGATTATAGACATGCTAAGGAAATATATCAAAAATTGAGTTACTTAGCATATAAATTTGGCCAATTCTATATCCTCCCAGCAGTCACATCATTCAGAGAGAGGCATTATCCTAGTGTAGGAACCCAATAATGAGATATGCCATGATGTGGCTACCGGGCACATAACTAGAGTCTTACATAAAGACAAAGAAGTGTGCAAATATGCAAAAGTTGGCGGTTCTACATAGCATTACATCTATTGTAAAAGGCATAGATTATAAAGAACATGCCATTTTTAATAACATATCTAAAGGAACAATCGTACCAGTTCCAGTAGGGTTGTCCAAATATGTAAGCCGATATGGACTGGTCCCAAAAGTAGTGGGTGAGGGAAGGGGGGTTAAACCACCACACAATGCTCCTTATGTAGGCAGTGCATAATGTGTAACTCACAAGCTATTTAAAGTTAAGTTTTAGTTTTTATCTTATTACCCCTGCTAATATTCCTGTGAGAATTTTTTTTTTGCTGTCTGAGGTCCTGAAGGCTTATACAGTAAGATCTATGGGCAGCGCTGCCCATAGATCTTACTGTATAAGCCTTCAGGACCTCGGACAGTGCACATACTATACCTACAATAGGTATAGTATGAGCGCTTCTCTCAGAGTAGCAGCGCCTTCATTATAAAAATGTACAGAGCCGCCAGGAGCCGGCTACTGTACATAAGAGATTAAATCATTATATGGCCACCTGAGTGGGTGGTAGGTCTCTAGGAGGGGTGGGCACCCCACCCCTAGAGACAGTATAGACACATTTATTAATAAAATTACACATGTTAAAACACAGACAACACCCTGCTTATCCCGGCAGCCGGGATAAGCAAAGTATATGCGGTAACCGCATTGCTCAGGATTACACATCCTGAGCAATCCGGTTACTGCATTGCGAGTCAGAGAACCGCTCCGAAAACTGCAGCCTGCATGATTTTTCACGCAGGCTGCAGAGCTGGAGGCGGTAACCGGATTGCTTGTGAAGCAATCCGGTTTTTATAATAGGCTCCTATGAGGAGCGTTTCCTGATCCGGTTTTGATCTTTTTAAAAGCTCAAAACCGGATCAGGTTTTTTAAAAAAAAAAACGGAAATGTGACCCTAGTCTTAGTCACACCTGTGAGATACTGAGAAAATATTGTCAAATTGAACTGTTTGGATTCCATAATGCACACAATGTTTGGAGGCCAAAAGGCAACACTACACATCATCCCAAATACACCACACCAGCAGTGAAGTTTGGAGGTGGGAACATCATGTTGTGGAGCTGATTTTCAGCCCACAGCACTAGAAAACTTCATATAATTGAAGGAAACATGAATGGACAAATGTACCGAGACATTCTTGATTAAAAAAATGTGCTGCCATCTACTAGGATATATCAAGGTGAAACAAGGGTCGACATTTCAGCAAAACAATAATCCCAAATGGTACCTTTACACGCGGCAACATTTCTAGGATTTCCACAGGTAAGTTACTGGCTGCAGTGAAATCATGGAGACATTATTCCATTTGTACACAGCAACAAGATAGAACTATGTCTCCATGATTTCACTGCAGCCAGTAAGTTACCTGTGGAAACCCTAGAAATGTTGCCGCGTGTAAAGGTACCAAAACACACACACAAGGAAACACTCCATTGGTTTCAGAGAAAGAATATACAACTGATAGAAGGAACTAAAGCTCAGAGTTCATAAAAGGAGCCCTCGTGACATTCAGGATTTGAAAAGTGTTTGTGATGAAGAATGGCCCAAAATCACACCTGAGCAATGCAGGACGTAATTTTCGTCATAGAGAAGGCGTTTTGAAGCTTCCTCACCAACAAAGGCTCTTGTATTAAATACATTTCAGTAGGCGTGTTCAATACTTTTTCCCTGTGTCATTTCTCATTATTACACATCACTAATTTTTTGGACGTCTATGGTTTGATTTCTTTGCCTGTGTAGATTTGATGGATTGCTACCGACAACTGGTGAGAAATTCATGTCAATAGCTCCTTTAGAAATACATTTATTTAGAAAATTGGTGAAGTGTTCAATACTTATTTCACTCGCTGCGTATATACTGTATATATACATGTAGATATACACAATATGTTGAATTGAATGAATTATACTGAATACCATATATATACTATACCATATACTATATCTCACCTTTCCTTCAAAGTTGATACAGTTGGCAGGGGACCTAACACTTGAAGATGAATAGAGGAAAGGAGAACGAACAACTTTTTGACACAAGCTTCCCCTATAAATGCCTTGAACTGGTTTCCCGTATGTGTATCTGGAAGATGAAGCACCAAGTTACAAGAGAAAAAAAAATCACAAAATTATTTTCCAAAGCTTTTTGATTCAATTTCTTTATGAAGTTGTAAAATAAACAACTGAATGTTTATTGTGTGGGTCAAATAATTACAGAATAATGTATCTTGTAGGCATTACTCGGTGAATCACATACTGTAAATTGCGGCTGAACTATTGTATTGTTTTAAAAAATATTACAATAAAAAGAATTAGACATATATAAGGTTTTACTCACCTGTCCTGGCTCCAACGCCGGGCTTTGTTCCATTCAACTGTAGCTACTCTAATTGTAGTGCACAGCATTAGTATTATGATTAGGGATGAGCGAGTATACTCGTTACTATTCGCTACTCGCAGAATAGTATGGTATTCGAGATACTCGCTACTCGACGAGTTTACTTGTTGTTACTTGTTACGAGTAGCCAGTACAATGCAAGTCAATGGGAAATGCTAGTACTATTCTGCTGGACCCTACAAAGCGGTCTGGGAGCTGAGGAAAAGGTTGAAATGGATGCATGATTGTTTAAAAGCCAAGCGGTAAAAATCCGCCAGCTTTTTTAAATAATCGGTCCGGTCCTTTGCTCCCTGCCGGATCCTTTGCTCCCTGCTTGATCCCTTCTTCCCCTTTCGATCCTCCATTCCCTGCCCGGTCATCGCCCCCAACTGATTTTCCATTCCCTGCCCGGTCCTCTACTTCCCGCCCTGTTCTCCGCCACCCCTTTGCACGCTGGAAGCGAGCCCGCCGGCTTTTTTAAATGATCTGCTGTGCATCAGCTGATTGTTTGAAAAAGCCAGCGGGCTCACTTCCATCCTCCGGTTCAAGCAGGGGAAACGGGGAACAGGGCAGGAAGCGGAGGACTGGGTAGGGAGTGGAAAATCGGTTGGGAGTGAAGGACTAGGCGGGGAATGGAGGATCTGACAGGGAAAAAAGGATCCAGCAGGGAGCAAAGGATCCGGCAGTGAGTGAAAAACCAGGCGGTGAGCAAAGGACTGGTGAGGAGCAAAGGACTGGGCAGGGAGCATGCAGAAGCTGATCGTTTAAAAAAGCCGGCGGCTTTTTAACAATCATGCATTCATTTCATCCTTTTCCCTCAGGCTCCCAGACCACTTTGTAGGGTCCAGCAGAAAATTATTCTCATTTCCCATTGACTTGCATTGTATTCGCTACTTGTTACTGTGGCGCCCCTGTGGGTCCAGATGCCACAGAGGTACTGCACCTTAGCCAGAGGTGTGTTACCCCACCCCAGGTAAGGAGGAGACACTACCCATTACCCACACCTGCATGCAAAACTAGCCACTCTAGGCCAGGAGGATAGAGGGTTTGGTCAATACTCTCATCCCTGGCTGGAGATGGGGCTTAGACAGTGAGGTGCATGGAACAGTAGGAAGGAGGAGCATAGGAAGTAGGAGACAATATAGAAAGGAAAACAACAGGAAGTAATTAGTCAGTGAGTCAGAGACAGTAGAGAGGAGGAGTTGAGAGTGAAAGGTTGAGCAGCTCCAGTGAAGGAGCTGAGAAGGCTTAGTACCAGGGGACTGGAGCTGGAGGAGCTTGGCCCAGAGAGAGAGCGAGAAAGAGAGACGGATGGAGCCAGGCACGAGCTCCAGGGAAGGAAGGGGTCCCAGAGGCATGGGAAATGAGAAATTCAGACGTGGGGCTCGCATCCATTGCTGGTCACAGGCAAGTGGAGGGACCAGGGCTGCAGAGGTTCACCAGGCCCAGACTAGTAGAGGAGACTTGAGGCCCCAGCTAGCCAGTCAGAAGCTGCTGCATCTCTAGGTGCAGCTGCTGAATCTACGTCATTTGCTGCAAAGGTGGCCAGATAGGGCCAAAGGGGATGCCCGCTAGGGTCCGAGTCCACTGGTGCGGCACACTGAACGTAAAGTGCAGGGCAAGAGGGAAAGTGAGAGCCAGCACAACAGAGACAACCCGGAGAAGGTACACAGAACGGCGTGTCAGCTAAGTGTTTTCCAATCTAGCTGGGAGTAGCTGGACCCCTGGCTCGTAGGACACAGCACTCGGCCAGACGTGGACCGTGAGTAAAACTGTGGAACTGCACCAGCTGTGTCGTGAATTATTCCGACGTCCTATGCCCTCCACTGCAACTTTATCACCATCTACACCTAGACTTCCACACCTACCCCGGGGTACCGCTCCACCTACGGGGAGCAGCAACATCTGGCTGTATTGTCATCTGTCCCAGAGGTCTGAATCGCAGCCTCAGACATCCCTGGCCGAGCACTGTTAGGTGGCATCACAACAATTATCCCCAAAACCATAACTTCCCCCGAACTTTTATTGACACCGCCAGGGTCACGGAGCCGGGTCTCGCTCAACCCACGTGACTCCCCAGCGGTGCTGTAGCTTGATTCAGAGTATCCCACAGCCCTGGGGGGACATGTCATTTCGAATATGCGAGTATTTGAACCTACTCGTTGCGAGTATAGCAAGTCCGAATATTTCACTACTCGCTCATCCCTAATTATGATGTATTAAACATCCACCTCAGTGCAATTTAGTACATACAATTTCACTGTAGCCAACTCCCTAAGTTTTAGTTGATGCTCGGTTACTAAGTTTTCTTAGCAAACACCTCTGATGTCGTCACCTATGGCTCAGGCGGCTGCTTGTTGACTGAGTATTGAGTTAGTATAGTATTTTCCTACTATTTGAGGAATTTCGCTTTGTCACCCATGTATTCCAACTCCAGCAAGGTGTCTAATTAATTCCTTAGTTGCTCCTGACCTCTATCCAGCAACTGGCAGAAGTTCTTATGTATTTTGGGCCTCTTCTTTGACAGTACTATCCTTATAGCAGAATGTTGCTTTAAAGAGTTGCCATACCTACTAAGGTTTGAATTTTCACCATATTTCAATTTTACTTTTTAAAATCCTTTAAGAAAACAAATTTAGAGTTGGACTGACACGCCAGAATTCCCAAGTATTCCCTTATAAGCCCAGGCATTGACACAATAATAGGACCCAGATGGCTAACAGAAGACAGATTGATTTGGAGCTCCTTTAGACACAGTAAGGTCTATTATGTATAGATACAGTACTTATGGTTTATGAATTTAGCCCCTACGTTTCATTCAGTGATGGCTGCAGACCTATCAATCACAGCAAATGACTCCACACGTTCCCAGTCTCATAAGTCCGCTGCCTTACCTTTGACTTTTCTCTATCATTCAAATCACATGGCCTGTCAAGTGTAGACTAGTCTGCAGTCTCTGTGAATTGCTCTGTGTTACATATAGACTAGTCTGCAACCTCTGTGAATTGCTCAGCATTAGTTAAATTGAATACATTTCCTTTAGTGAATTAAGGGTTAACTTATGTGGCTCTGCAGTACCTGTTGCTGTTGCTTAGTGAATCAGCTGATGTGTTTCACCACTCCCCCAGCCTTTAATTAGTCCCATGACCCATCAGCTGGTGTCACTGATTCATTCAGAGTTCATTCTCTGCATAGACCGTGATCTGTGTTGATGCCAAGTGCTATTCTGCTGAAGACGTCTTGCTGTGTAGCTTCATAGAGATTGACATCTTTCTGGGAGTTGCCGTGCTTATCTCGATCTCTGGGTGGAGGTGAGGGGCTGGTCAGAGTAGGGCAAGGGTGGCAACCCAAACACCCTCACTTTTAGAGGCATTTCTGGTAACAGGGTTAGCTAAGGACCCAAAGTCTAAAGCTATGTTCACACACAGCATTTTTATGACGATCCGTTTTTGGTGCAAAACTGCACCAATATTGCCTCTTCACAGAATGCAGCGTTCTGTGTGTGAACAGCACTTTCTTCCTGCGCTTTACTTACCTCACCGCGCTCCTTCAGTGATTGCCAGTAGTATCTTCTGATCCCCTACTAGGCCTCAGCGAGAGCGGGTTCTAGGACCCAGCAGCACCATGTGGCCGGTGACATCACTTGATCACATGGTGCTGTTTAAGGTCCTGCACAGGTCCTATGGTGCCGGCAAGAGACGCGATCACCGGGGAAACGCAGCAAGGTGAGTAAAAGCACGCCAAAAAAAGGCGCAAACAATTGACAAGCGTAGCTGCAAAATTACAGATCATGTCAACGCAATGCAATGTAAAAGCAATGCTGGGATGTATTACGGCGCTGTGTTTCACTGCATTTATGCAGTGCTAAGTAGAGCTGCATAGATGCAGAAATATGCTTCGTGTAAACGTAGCCTAATGGTACCATCACACGCTTCATTCTCCATCACGATATCGGCTGGAAAGTCACGTGATCGAGATCGTTAGTACAATTTTGCGATATCGCTTGTGCGGTGTCACAAGCATAGATCTCGTTAAGGATTTCACATTTGGCAACACGCCAGCGATCCAGCGCACAACGCAGTGATCGAGGCCTGCCAGTGTCAGCAATAGGCGAAATCGTTAATGAGATAGTTTGCACGGTGTCACACAGCACGATGCAGCAGATCGTACGGTCGAAAATCGGCATATTTGAGAGCATGCTCTCAAATCTGCGATGAGCGATACGACGCATTATCGTCGTCGTATCTAGGAGTCACACGCTACGATATTGTTTGGACATCGTAGCCACGCCTCAAAAAACACGTCGCATCTGCGATATCGCGACGTGTGACGGTACCATAAGGCTCAGATTTTTTTTGTCCATCACTGCCATCCTGCTACCCTGCCCCTTTGTCCGTTACTACCACCTTTGACATGGTCTAGCTCTTACCAGCTCTTGCCAACCTCAAATTAAAAATATTTTTAATATCCACCCTTTCCTCAATCCCAAGTAAATACATCATCTCCTGCCTGGACTATTGCAACATTCTCTGTAGCCTCCGATCATACACTCTTTCACCCCTCCAATCTCTCCTTAAGGGCCTTTTCACTTCTGCATTTGTATTCCATTTGGTTTGCAATCCATTTTTTGACAGCATTTGCAAATACAGATCAAACGTGGCTGGACACATTTTGGGCTGCGTTTGCAGACAATAACCGTACCTGTGTTTTTACTTGCGTTTGCAATGCGTTTCCCATTGATATCAATGGGTGCATTAACACATGCATTTCATTGCGTTTTTGGACACAAATGCTGTCAAAAACGGAATACAATAATAACTCTGCTTTCTGATTTATCCACCTTCACCTCATTACTTTTCTTCTAATCCCTTCACTGTCTTTCAGTTTCTCTTAGAATTCAGTTTAAAATATTGCCAGGTATATTTAAAGCTGTCTATAATCTACTTCCTTCATACATCTAAAATCTAAACTCCACCTGTAATCTTTGATCTTCACAAGATCTCTTTCTTCCACTCTTAAATTTTCCTCTCCAAGACTTCTCACGAGCATCCTCCATACTCTTGACTCACTGCCTCAATGTATCATATTGTCTTCCATAATTGAAGCCTTTCTGAAAACCCATCAGCCTACAACCTGGAAAAATGGTTCCCTGGAAAATGCCCACAAGGAAAAATGCCCACAGGTAACCCTAACACCTAACCCAAACCCTAACACTAACACCTAATCCAAATCCTAACACCTAACCCTAACACCCAACACAAACCCTAACACCTAACCCAAACCCCTAACCCTAACACCTAACCCTAACACCTAACCCAAACCCTAACCCTAACACTCAAACCCTAACACCTAACCCAAACCCTAACCCTAAACATAACCCAAACCCCTAACACCCAACCCTAACACCTAACCCCTAAACTTAACCTTAGCCCCAACACTGTGGTCATTTTTCTTTTGGACATTTTTCTGGTCACCTTCAGAAACAATACTAGCCAATGTGATTTCTGTTTTGAATTAGAAATGATTTTGATGATGTCTGTTTTTAGAGTAGTTCCCTTACCTGCCACATGTCTTTACTGGAAACGTTTCTGTGCCTTTCAGTATACTATTAGGAAGCTCAAGGATGACTTCAAACTTTGGTAATACTATTCCGTAAAGACAGAAAATACATTAAAGGCAACTGATAAATATTTTCGATCAGCAGTATTCATTTCTGCTCAGACTTTACGAAGTTCCTCACCATATTCTTCCACCTGGAAAGTATGGACCTTGTCTTTTACCCGGATGGAGTATTCTCCAAGTACGGGCTCAGGGGAAAGAGAAAAAGAGAGATCAGCTATTCCCTGGGTTAGACTGACGTTCAGCATCTGGCCAATCCTGTTTTTTCTAGGATCCTATGAGAAAAAAGAAATGGTTTTGTACTGTTGCTCCATTCTAAAAACACCTTCTTGATGCTGATCCTATCCATATGATTAGATTGACTATTGCTAAAGAGAGTTGATCTTTTTAAAGAGAATCTGTTAGTAGGATCAGTCTTATTAAGCCGTCTATATGTCACTGCAGAGCTGCGTGTGATTCTGAGTGCAGACTGTCAGTCATTACATGTCTCACACTGTTAATGCCCCTTTCGGTATTCTTCTTTGGAAGATCTGTATCTGGCCCATAGATCTTAACAGCTCATTTACATATAAGAAAAATGTGGATTTCTCTGGAATAAGACATCGAATCATTGATGTCAAAGCATCCTTTTATTCTGCTTTCTATGACCTATAAGCCCATATAGATGGCTTTGGATGGCTTATCCTACTGACATACTGCTTTTAAGTGAACATAGCACTACAATATACAATACAGAATAAAGACAAGCTCAATTAAGAACAAAAGCCATATTGGTGTTATGAACAGATCCTTACTGCCAGGGCAACCACCGGCAAGTGCTGAGACCCTGAACTGTTGGTGGGCCCACTCGCCGTCTGGGACACTGTCTGAGACGCTTGCTGGGAGACAGGCACAGAATGAGAAACAGAGCACAGAGAGATACAGGTATAGAGAGGGGAGACACAGCGCACATGGGGGCGAGAGGCACAGAGAGGGGAGACACAGAGCACATGGGGGAGACAGGCACAGAGAGGGGAGACACAGTACACATGGGGGAGACAGGCACAGAGAGGGGAGACACAGCACACATGGGGTAGACAGGCACAGAGAGGGAGAGACAGCACACATGGGGGAGACAGGCACAGAGAGGGAGAGACAGCACACAGAGGGGGAGACATACAATGCATAAGGGATTACATTTATGGGGATTTTTTTTTATAGATATGTAATGTAGTCTATAGCCTTTATATCATGTATACACAGCAAGTGTGTGTTAAAAGGACCCACTGAGACTCTTGTGCCCGGGACCCACAAAAACTTGGAGCCAGGCCCTGCTTACTGCAATCAACAAGAGGTTTTAAAATGATTTATCTACATCTATATATACCACCCTTATTTATCTTATTGTAAATGTAAATATATTTCAAGCTGTTATAAATATAAAACCTTGTGATTTTTATTACCTGTAATTCTACAAGTGGAAGCTGAAAAAGAAATAAAGTGGTTAATGTTAAAAATACACAAATGATCATTTTGATGTTATGCAGCATAAGACACAATGTTTTGAAATTGATACAATGAACACGTCGCCCACAACTATGATACTGATGAACTATCTTTAAAGCACCACTCCAGAGTTTTATTTGTACCTCTGTAGTGGCACTTGAAATGTAAGCCCCCTGCCCCCGGTTTTATGCTCACCTTCGGTGTCTTCACCTTAGGCCAATGAGTGCCACTGATGACACTTAATTTCAGGGATGAGGCAGAGGATGTGACAGTGACCGCAGCCTCTGCTCCTTGATGACGCTTTGAGCATCCCAGCATGCATTGGGATTTTCAAACAAAGCATCATAAGACAAAATGTAGTGAAAATAATCAATAGCAGTTAGATAGTGTAGTGAGGGAAGAATAGGGAATTTTAAATGCAGCCACATTAGAAATTAGTTTATATAAACCTAAAAAATATGGGAATAGTACGTATTGCATACAAAAGTGATTTTAAAAACGTGACATAAAAAATTCACAGAACTATTACAGGTACAAGTAATATGTCATATAGACGTAGACATAGAGAAACTAAAGGTACCATCACTCACCGCCATATCGCCGGTGAGATCACGGGCAATTCCCGAATTCGGGGATATGGAAACCCATGGTATGTGCATACTGGCATGTGACTGAGCGATTCTACGGCGAGAAATCACTGGTGAAGCGTCGGCTGATTGCCCTGCACTGCAGTGAAAGCAGGCAATATCCACCAGGCAATTTCAGCGCATCGTGGCGTGTGACAGGACGATAGCGACGTATACAGCGATCCTGAAATAAATCCCGTAGGCGTGCTTGGATGTTTTCTTTTTCGTGCCGCATCTGTGGCGATCGGTGGATGGTACTGCGTTCCGATTGGTTGGCCGTGGCAGAGGCGCCTTATTTGATGGCCCGTGCGTTCACGCAAGGCTGACCAATTGGAACGCAGTTGCGTCCACCAAGCGCAGTGATATGGACGCGGTGAAACACACTCTAGCACGCCCTATCGAAACAGTATGCCCACATTGCTGCTATGATTGTGGCGTGTGACACGGTGTTGTGTGAAATGAAGATCGCTTCCGGTCTTCTGCAGGCGATCTCCAGTAAGCAGAATCTCCGAAGATTGCAGGCGAGATCGCTACGTGTGACAGTTCCACAGCGATCAGAAAAAAGTGCCTGAAACATGCGTGCTCACGTCAAATCGCCAGCGATATGGAAGCCATATCGCGGCGTGTGATGGCACCTTTAAGTGGTAACACCTAGCATTCAATATTACGTATCATCATATTCCATTACGTAATTACGTAATATTACGTATAATCATATCGCACAGAAATAATAAGGGATATGCACTAAACCCTGTAAGACTAGACCCTGATATGAACATCATAGATGACACTTCATTTCAGGGAGGAGGCAGAGGCTGCGGCAGTGAAATCAGCCTCTGCTCCCTGATGACGCTTTGTTCACTGGGATTCTCAACCAAAGCATCATCAGAGAGGATGTAGGGAAAAATCAATAGTATTTAGATAGTGTATGAGGGAAGAATAGGAAATTTTAAATGCAGCCATATCAGAAATTAGTTTAGATTAGGGCAAAAAATAGATAGGAATTTAGATGAAAATGTCTTCAGCCTTTGGAGCACCCCTTTAAACTCTCCTGCCAGAAGAGTGAAGGAAATTAAATGGATGAACAAAGTATCAGCTTCATAAGTCATCTAGATCTTGTGTCTTTATACACAACTCACCTCCACATCTTCAGGTTGGAAGTTACCATTAAGTGACACAATGCGAAATTTTACTGTGAAAAGAAAACACACAATAAATATATAGGGCAGGCGTGTTTAAGATTTGTTCATTGTCCTCTAAATGACAGGTCTAGACTATTTCCAAAAGTAGAAATAGAATCTTGATAAAACTAATCCATATTTTAATAACAATACACTCTAATTATTTTATAACCCACCAAAAACAAATGATTCCAAAGATCCATCCTGCATCTATAAATGGCCAGACTACATGAACCTGTACATGTTGTTATAATTATACACACAGGACTTTTCATTGATGGGATCTGACAGGTCAGGACCTGTAGAAGCGCCAGCTGGTCACTCAGATTTGAATACAAAATAAAGTAAGGTGAAGGCTGAAAATGGTGAGTGCCATCTGATTTCTACTGTCTCTATTGATCCTGTAGGATTTAACTCTACATCCTTCTATTAAGATAACACCAGTAGTTTTTCCGTGAGTTTACTTTAAAAGCTTCCTATACCCCAAATTCACCAGTTTGGCCAGGTTTATATAAAGGTTTGTCAGTCTGGACCAAGAGTTGAGGTCGCATATCCCATTTCTTTTCGATATCAACTCTTCTGCTTTCATGGATCAACTCATCAGCGTTCTGAATTGAAAGGAAGACGGTACCAGCTTGACGAGTGATGTTCAATTCTTTAGGGATCTGTAAAGTGGGAGAAAAGTACAAACACCTAAAACAATGCTAAAACTACCGTATATTATAAAAGTTTTTAAAGGGTTATTCCCAGGAGAGCAAGTTTCCCTTTATCCAGAGCAATGCAGTTCTATAGGTTCTTTCTGGAGCACGGGCATCCCAGAGGTTGGACGCCTGAGGATAGTAGATAACTTACTATATTGGGCAAATCTATTTACACACAAGACCACTTAAAGGGAACCTGTCACTACATTCACGCTGCCCTAAGTCTTTCTTTGAAATGCTCCAGTGTTATAAAGAAAAAGTTTTAGGGAGAGACCTGACTAGTCCAGAGCATTTCCATCTAGGCCACAAGTTGGTCAGTAACCTCCTACACTCAGCACATTGACTACCTTTGTTCTCTGAAGCGCAGACCCCAGTCCCCACTTAGTACTGTATGTCTGCACTGATAGCAATGGCTCACAAAGGCAGTTCTCCGATACAGCTGCGTCATCTGTCAGATTTTCTCCTGGGACTGGTCTTAGTCCTCCTCTTGGATCTGGTCACACATCTTCCTCTGGAATTAGTTTACAGATCTTTTCTTGGAACTGGTCTCTGATCTCCTCTTGGACCTGGTCACAGATCTTCTCTTGGAACTAGTCACAGACCATCTTCTCCTGCATCTGGTCTCAGATCTCCTCTTGGATCTGGTTGAAGATCTCCTGTCAGCCCTTGTCACAGATATTCTCTTGGAACTGGCCACAGATCTTCTCCCAAATATGGTCTCATATCTGGTCTCGGATCTCCTCTTGGATCTAGTCAAGGATCTTCGGCTTTAAGCCCACTCCACTGCTCATACGACCATCCTGCTTCAGGTTCAGGCACCGACTCTTCTCTTCTTGGCCCGACCGAGCATTTTATAATTCGTAACTGCACTCCAACTGTCACCTAGCCCAGCGTCTCCTACAATATTTCCCTCTCTGGAACGTACACTGAGCTTTCTAGTTCCCATTACTACATCTCTCTCTCTCCTTATACTTTTTGGTCAGCAGATGACAGTGTTTATTTGCCGAACTATGTTGTATACGAACTTCATCCTCTTGCATACACATAGTCTATTATCAGCACTAGTTGTCATCTCCTATCTGAGTAATATAAAAATCTGACTTCATTTTAAGCTGCTTTTACATCAGCATTTTACTCTGATCGCGGCAGTTGCGGTGAAAAATATGCAACTGCCTCGATTACCGCATAACGGCCGTACTTGCGGTTCACCTGCGGCGAGCCCCATGCAATGTCTTTGGGGCTTGCGGCAGGTGCGGCTAATGTGGTGTAGTTGCAGTTTCGGCACTTGCCGCACATGCGGCCGCGAAAAAAACGTGGTCAGCCAAGGTTTTTTCGCGGCCGCATCTGCTGCAAGTGCCGAGACTGCACTTGCTGCACCTGCCACACACTTACCGCAAGCCCCGTAGACATTGTATGGGGCTTGCCGCAAGTGAACCGCAAGTACGGCCGTTATGCGGTAATCGCAGTAGTTGCGTTTTTTTCAGTTTATTGCTCTACCTCTTAAAGGACTCTTTATTAAACATAAGACACAGTGTATGTGTTCTCTAACCCATTCCTTTAATCATAATAAACAATGAATTAATAAATTGGGACAAAATAAAGTTATTGGTGTACCTGGAAAGAATTGCAAGAAAATGAAGAACTCTCCTTGTATAGTTTACTTAACAAAGGTGTGGTCTTTCTAGCTATAGTTAAAGAAACCATGACATTGGTATCTCCCTTCATATCTTCTAAATGCAAGCAGACATGATTCTGAAGATTAGAGTACATCGTGCTGGGAAATATAAGAGCATAGCGTCTAGGAAAAAAAGAAGCAGAATTTAAAATCATTATAAATATTATTATGTGAACATTTTATTTACTTGTAACAAATATGATTTTTAGGGTTCTAGGCTAAGAATGGTCTACGATTGGGTCACCTACCTTCTCCGCATGAGCATTATTATAATAACATCATTACTAGTGATGAGCGAGCACTACCATGCTCAGGTGCTCAGTACTCAAAGAGAACAGTCGTACGCTTGGATGGTTCTCGACTTGGTTACTGAGAATAACGGAAGTCAATGGGAAACTTTAGCATTTTCTTCAGCCACTAAACATGCGGGGATTCCCTTCAATATTGGCTATTGGCTTTACTGTGATTGGCCTGCCATATTGTGCCATTGGGTCTATATAAGACCCACTGAAGTGCCACTCGGCTCACTCTACCCCGGAAACAGTGTAGCGAGAGCTGCTGGAGAAGGGTTAGTGTATTAGAATGATTATTACCTTACTTTTTTTTTCCTGCTGCAATGTAAAAGAATCTATTCTATTCTTTAATAATACCACTCTTATCTGCATTTAGTGTGGGGTAGGGAGAGGTGCTGGAGAAAGGATCATATATTAGTTTTTCATTAACTGCATATAAGCAGGTATTAGAGCCTTACAGTCCTTGCTGTTGCAACATAAAACCTAAAGTCCTTTTAGGAGCTTCATCTATTCTATTTCCAAATAATACTGCTTTTAGGCTGCTTTCACATCAGTGTTTCACGCTGACCGTGGCAGATGCGGTGGATTTACCGCATCTGCCACCTAACCGTCACACTTGCGGTTCACCTGCGGCAAGCCCCATGCAATGCTTATGGGGCTTGTGGCAGGTGCGGCAAGTGCAGTATAGTTGCGGTTTCGGCACTTGCGGCAGGTGCGGCCGCAAAAAAAACGCTGCTTACTGTGGTTTGTTTGCGGCCGCACCTGCCGCAAGTGGCAAAACCACAACTATACCGCACTTGCCGCATCTGCCGCAAGCCCCATAGACATTGCATGGGGCTTGCCGTAGGTGAACCGCAAGTGTGACGGTTAGGCTGCAGATGTGGTAAATCCACCGCATCTGCCACGATCAGCGTGAAACGTTGATGTGAAAGGGTCCTTAGATGCATGTTAGAGGCATCGAGGCAGGGATTATAACCAAACAGTCTTTGCCGCTGAACCATAAAAAAATGTATTCTATTCTATAATAATACCGCTTTTATCTGCATTTAGTGTAGGGTAAGCAACTGGAAAAGGCATAGTGCATTAGAAGCATCTAGGCAGGGATTATAGCCTTACAATCCTTGCTTCTGCAACGTAAAACTAAAAGTACTTTTCAGGCCTATATCTAGTCTACTCTAGTCTCTATCAATACCACTCTTAGCTGGATACCTAATTTAAAATGTGCAAAGCATGTGATAAGGAACAGGTGAAGGCAGTGCACACCGAGACTGTAGCTGCAGGCCAGGATAAACCTGTCTGCTGCGGTAGCACAACATAAACACTCATCATCTACACGTAGCGTCCTGCCCTACTTTGCAGGTGGGCACTAGACACCCTTGTTTAAGTCAGTTCAGTGTCAACAGATAGATGTTTAGATGGCAGATAATGCTTCCAGTATGTTTCCCAGTATCTCATTGACCTCCATACAGGCCAGTTTCACTAGCCAACTGGCTGGACCACATAATCCTCACCCTGATCCTCACACCATGGCAAGTCTCAGGAGACAAATTTTCCCACACTGAGAAACTCCCAAGAGCTCTTTTCATTTCCATTTTTTGATTCTGATCTCTCACCCTGTACATTTCAGGAGCAACATGAGGAGTTTGCGTGTAGCGATGCCCAAATATTTGAGCAGCCACAGTCAGAAGAAGACAATGGTGGAGAACAACAATCAGTGTCTCAAAAGGTAGATGATATTAGACACAGTTGCCAGCAAGTGTTATTGTTAGGTCAACAAGTCAGGTGGACCAGAGTGCAGAAGTGGAAGACAATGTGGTGGATAATGAAGTTACCGACTCAACTTTGGAAGGTGCCATGCATAGCGAGGACTGCAGAACAGATGGAGAGGTATCTGCAACAACGCAACAGGCAGGAATAGGCGTGGGGTGGTCAGAGGGAGAAGGCTGTCAACTGTACTCCATATCTCCCACTCGTGGCAAGTTCCTAGTCAAAGAGTTAAGTGTTCCTGTCCGGTGCTTTTTTAAAGAAAGTGCAGATAAAAAAAGAACGGCAATTTGAAATTTGAGTCACACCAAGATCAGCAGGGGCCTTACCACTACTAGCCTGACCACCACCATAATACTCAGACACATGTCATCAAAGCACCCGACTAGGTGGGCCGAACACCTGGGTCCACAATCAGTGTCTGTGGGTGACACCACTGCCTTTTCCCCTGTGCTATGAACTTCCCAATCACCTGTCCAGCATAAAGGTGCGGATGCATCCCTCCCTGCACCTGTTGTTGCACATTTGCAGGCACCATGAGCAACCACATCCGGTTATTTGTCCTAGCCCTGCCTTCATTTGTTCCTATATCAGGCCATGGAACGCACACATAAATACTGAACGATCCGCCCACAGGCCCAAACATTAAAAACAGGCACATTTTCAGACCGCTTGTCTTGGAACTGTGGCCATAGAGGTTTGTCGACACTGAGGTTTTTGGCAACCTCATGGCAGCAGTCGTTCCTTGGTACTTGGTCCCCAGTCGCTACTGTTTTCCCTGTGTGTCACACATGCTCTGTCCAATGCAATTACTGGAAAGGTCCACTTAACGAAAGACTCGTGAACAAGTGCTTGAGGCCAGGGATTATACATTTCCCTGACGGCACACTGTGTGAACCTTGTGGAGGTCAGGACCGACTCGGACCCAGAGACGGCACATGTGCTACCGACAACAGGTTGCAGGCCCTAGTTCCATCAGCGTTTTCTCCACCTCCTATACCAGTTCCTGCACCTCTTCCTCATCCTCCATCTCTGAATTGTCATCTAGGAGTACATCATCAATATCAGTCACAAGCTGGGAGCACTGCAGCACTGCCTCAGTGGAGTGGTATCAGACTGTTCTGAAACTAATTTGTTTAGATGACAAACAGCACACAACCTCAGAGTTGTGGAAAGCTATAACAGACCAGAGATCTGTGGCTCTCGCCCCTGAACCAGATATAGTTGTGAGTGATAATGTCTGTAATCTGGTGACGACTTTGCAGTTTGGCAAGCTAGCACATTTGCCACATCGGCCCACACGCTCAACTTAGTTGTTTGGCAGTTTCTGAAAACATACCTTGATTTGCCTGAGCTACTAGTGAAAATACGCCTTGTGTGTGCCCATTTTCGCAAGTCAGATACAGCTGCCTCCAGTCTGACAGTGCTGGAACAATGCTGGCAATTGCAAGCTCACCGACTAGCATGTGACATGACTACATTCTGGAACTCCACATTACACATGTTGGCAAGCCTTTTTGAGCAGCAGAGGCAGAAGTTGAATGCTAACTACAAAATGCCTGTTGGTATGGCAGTTAGTGTCCTCACATAAGAACCGAAGAGTGGATATGGATGTCTGACAACTTTGAGGTTTACAAAACTTTGAGGAATCAACCAAGATGGCAATGCCATAATCAGCATAACTATTCGGCTTCTGTGTCTACTCAAACTCTCGCTGCTCACAATTAAAAAGGAAGCTTTGCATGTGAACCAGGTGGATATGGAGTAAGAAAGTAGACAGGGTGATACTACCCAACACAGCCTCATCTCATCTTCTCAGTGCAGATTGGGTAATAATGAGGGGGAAGAGGCTGAAGAGGAGGAACAGGAGGTGCTACCTGCACTACAGAGGGTACTACCTGCACCAGCCTTATCCCATCTGTACAGCGTGAATGGCCTGAAAAGAAGGAGGAGCAGGAAGAGAGGGAGAAGGAGGAGGAGATTGAGAATCCTTCTCCTTGTGGGGACATGGAAATCTTGACTGTTAGGAGTCTGGCATATAAATCTGATTTTCTTGTGACCTATGCGTTATATGCATTTTGGCCAACACTGATTAAGGTTGTTCAGTTCACCCTTTGTGTCCCATGCTATAAGGATAACTTTCCAATTCTCCTTCCTGCGGCGAAGTGGACTAATAAAGTGGTGCAATACCAGAAGGTCACAGTATCTTATAACACTGGTGGCAGAGATCATAGTTCCTTGGGCAACCAAGGAGGAGAGATGAGGGAGACACACACTAGGTTCAACAGACAACACACTAGCAGGTGCCCTTCAGATTAGATTTAGAAGTTGCTCAGGCACCTCCCCACAGAGGAGGGTGCCTTAAAAAGCTAGTTCCAATAACAAGTAGGGCAGGCAATTCCCACATGTCTGATTGTCTACCAGCTGTGAAACATGTGAAACTTGAACATGGCGCTTGAGAACCCGCAATACTCAATCAAGTAACGAGTGTAAACGAGCACTCCAATGCTCGATTAAGTATTGAGCAGTGGATGGCACGCTCACTCATCACTAATAATTAACTATATGTGTAAATCAATAAATATAGGGAGAGGATCCAGGAGAAAGAGGACATCCCACAAATATCAGGACAATGGGAGAGGGCCATCTGACCCCAACACAACCAATGAGTGTCGTCCCCTGCACCTAATGGACCATCCCTGTATTGACACAGCTCTAGATTCAAAAAGCGCTCCTCCATTGTTGCACATCTCTAACCAAATACATTACTAATTTAAAGAATTTCATACGTAGACCAAATTTTAGAAATCACTGCAACATTGAAGAAAAAAAAAAGAGCAAAACAATTTAAATCGTACAGCAGACAGTAAGGTTAAAAGTACAACTAACTTTCCCCCTAATACTCACAGTTTTGCATCCACATTGGTGCAGATTTGTAAAAGTATCAGCACGACATATACGAAAGATGATACCATCCTTCCTACAAGTATTGGTCTCCAGTCTGCCTAACTCATTAACTGAGGAACAAACTAAACACAATCTGCACCCACTGACAACGGCAGGATCAATGTTTGCTGAGCTACAACTTACCAGTTCAAAGTCTGGTTTATATGAATGGCAGCAAAAATGACAGAATCATCTGGATATAACAATTGTTATTCCTTTCTCATGCTGTAGAACAGAATACAGAATGAAAAGAACTCTGTTAGGTCATTTTTCAGTATGATACTAATAGTAACCTTTATTAAAGGCCTTTCAGAATATGTAAATCATTAATGTACCCTCTGTAGTTCTCTTGCTATATGCATTTTCACACCCTGCAGGCAGATCTCTAAGTAATTGACATGACTCATGAGTAGTCTGAGAGTCACAGTCTGTGTCATTTTTTATATCCACGCCTATCCAAGCTGTTATTTGTCTCTCCCCCCTGTAAGTGAAATTACACTGAATCTCCCAGGCTTCTGCAGGCTGCTGGGTAACATCACTACAGTCTGTGCTGTCTGTAATAGATTTCTGGTTATATGAACATTGTTCTTCCTGTATACATGTCATATGTGGATCTGCTGTGCAAATGATCAAATGTTCATATAAACACAAAGAAATATCTAAGAGCACACATTACACACAAGCCTCAGATACACACAATGAAGATCTCAGAGCTGATTCTGCTAAAATCAGATCTGCTAACAGCACACCCCTCCCCCCTCTGTTTGCAATGTGTCACACAGCATTCAGATCCATAGGTGGGCCAGTGTAGTGATGCATGAATATTCATTCCTTAGGGAGTGGGCAGCAAAGAACTCTCTGTGATTGACAGATGAAATGAATCTTTTATTTTCAAGTTTATACAAGATAGGAGGGAAGCCTAAATAATAGAAATACATGAATACAGAGAGCTTAAAGTAAGGAATTAGAATATTATATCAGTTACATATGGATTTTTGATCTGATAGATTCCTTTTAACACCACCAGGTCTAGGTGCTAAATGTGTGGCCTGATATTGTAAAAAGAATAGGTGGGACATGATTTACCTGTACAAGTAATAAGGATGAATGAATCATTTCTAAAAAATAGAATTAGTTAAAAATTTGCCAAAATTCATGAATTATAGCAAATTCATATTTTATGGAATCCGATTTGCGTTAATCCAGTAAAGATGTCTGAACATACATTGAAACCAAGTGTTGGTGAAGAGTGTAGAAAGCACTGGTACCAAAGCTCAATGGATGCCTTAGGAAGCCATTGGAGGACCGGTAGAGAGCTGTGACAGGTAGCGTCTAGGTGAGTATGTGGTTTTGTGTTTTAACCCCTTCCTACTCTTTTTATCATGCTTGTTTATTGGAAGCCTCAGAGCATAATACATTGCATTTTTAATGGAGAACAGGGCTCATTTTGCATGAAAAAAATATTATGTAAACTGAATTTTGCAGCTGAATTTGAGCAAATCTGCCAAGTTTGAACTTTGGCAGATTAACTCATCTTCAGTATGTAGATAAATGACCCAAACCGAAAATCTGGTCAAAAGCTATTTCATGTAAAACCCCTCAAAAGACAAGGGGCACTCCCTCTGTGTGAAGATAAAAAAGTCCAATGTTGTTAGAAGGCAGGACCAGGACTTCTTTGGAATGAGAACTATTAATCTTTGGAACAGCGCCTGGGTGCTGACGCCGGCCTTGGCCTCAGGAGCTGCTCATAGCTGGAGTCATCAAGTGTTTCAAGGAGAGCTTTGACCATTTTTAGGTTAAAATAACATACAGTACTTATATAATGCATAACATTCTTCTTCTGAATGTTGATCCAATTGACACTTGGAACCAGGAGGGAAAATGTGCTCTTTTAGAGGAGATTCGTTCATGCAAACTACAAACTTCACCTACTTAGCTGTCTCCATAAGGTAGATAGCAAGTTCCCAGACCTTGTGTTAGCCCACTTACACAGCCAGATCAGACACTGATGAGGGGCAGTTACCCCGAAACGCAGCGTCTGTAGTTTGGGGTTCTGATCTGGCACAAATCCCTTAGTCATATTAAAAGCTTGTTGGAAAGCGATTATGACTTTGAGGAGCTGCTTAAATGTGGCACTGGAGTTTCTCCACTTCCTTAATGAAGTGCAAATTTGCATATATCTGAGAGGAGGGAAGTGGCTACAATCTCCTCACCTACTCAGCTGTCTCCACAAGAGATTATAGTCTTTTTCACGTGACGCCACCTGTAGTATCTGATGACTAGACACCAGCGCCGCCACAGTCCTCCTGAGGGTGGTGGTATTGCGGCTAGGATGGAACAACTACCTACACCTGTAGCTAGGACCTCCAGGGCAGTGATGCTCGTTTTTGGAACTGCGTAAACTTTTGAGAAAAGTCAATAGTAGCAGGACAGAGACACGGAGGCAATTCACTCTTCCGGGTACTTTACTGGAAACAAGACTGATCAAGATGGTGGTACAGCTCACAGTACTCCCGCAGGACAGCCGGCCGGGTAGTCGCAGCAGAATCCAGAATCTGTGGAAGTCTCTGGTGGGTGGTACCTTCTCAGTTCTAGCCTTTGTCCTGTTCCTTTTCCCCTCTCTCTGTGCCTGCTTAGACAGCAGTAATACACCCCAGGGAATAAACACCCTGAGAATGTCTTCGGAGCCGGGACGAGTACGGTTGGAGGATGAACACTCCAGGCCGTATTGTCAGATCCGCACACTCCGAGTGAACAAGTCAGGACCTTTTTGTCTGAACTACTTCTCTCCAGCCCTCTCTGAAGCCCCCCTTTCTCTCTCGGGTGAGCTCCCGTCCTGTTTTTGGGACCTCCCCCCAGTAGCATTGAGGGGTGTGTGTTTTTGCTGCGTTCAGATCCCTCCACAGTGTTCTGCATTTTGCTTGCGACAGGGGTTGCTACACGCTCATTTTTGGGTGCAGTACCCCATTTGTGACGCCTGACCAGTGGGGTGCCACATATGCACACATCGCACCTTCAGGACCAAGGACAGGGGCTCATACTGTACATATATTATGTACAGTATCTACTTCACAGCGCTGAGCCGCCGCATTCATTCATAAAATTCACAAAGCCGACAATAGCCGGCAATACTATACAGACTACATTAAACCCTCTCATGCCCACTTAAGTGGACAGCATGTCTCTAGGGAGTGTGTGCACCCCCTAGAGACATGTTGCCCACAGCTATTATTAACAGCTAACCCTTTGTTCATCCCTGCGGCAGCAGGGATAAACAAAGCACACGGCTGCAACAGGCTTTCACATATGCCTTGCGGCAGCCGCATGGGCTCCCATGGGAGCCCATTACAGCAATCCCCGCTGCAGTTTCCTAATTGCTGCGAAAACTGCAGCCTGCTTGATTTTTACCGCAGGCTGCAGATCCGCAAGCGGTAACTGGATTGCATGTAGTGCAATCTGGTTTCTATAATGGGCTCCTATGGGGAGCGGTTCCTGATCCGGTTTTGAGCTTTTTGACAGCTCAAGTCAAAACCAAATCGGGATTTAAAAATTTTGACGCAAGTGTGACTCTAGCCTAAAAAGTATCATGTGATCAAAAAACTCATTTGCCTAATAATTCTGCACACAGTGTATAGCAATTAATAAGTGTGAATATTAAATAGGAGGGTGTCCATAAGACTAATAGCCATAAAGAGCCCACTGTACATTCCTGGATTTGGGAGTCTGCTTTTGTAAGAATAAATTTAATACACATGGACAATTTTGTCTGGTGAATTCATGGACATAAATAGTTAGAATAGCATCTCATTCTATGTATACTGTGTTTTCACATTGTTGTCTCATCAATTCACACCAGTTATGGAGCTGAAAGGGAAATCAGCTTAATGTGTAGTGTGTACAGAGGCTTAATCTGTTTGTACACTCGGCAGATCAGATAGCCTGAGCACCCGGATAGACGGCCAATCAAGTGGTCAAGTTGTCTCCCCAATTTGAGCATTTTGAGGTCCATATGAATCTGTTCAATGCAAATGTCTTAGTTATTGGATTAGGCTGCCTGGTTCTCTGTTCTTGTATTTCTCCCTTGTTCTGACCTGACTTGTTACCGGCCCCTGCCGCTGGATTCACCACTGCTATCTGGCCGTATACTTGTTGCTGACCTCTGGATTGTTTGACTTTTCTTCTGTCCTTGGATTTGCTGTGGTACTGCAGTATATTGAACTTAGCTTACTCTCGACCTGCCTGACTTTCGTGTGTTACCAAACTCCATATTTTTACCATATTTTACTCATTAGCTACAATATAACTTGTCGGTCAGCGACATCTTTTGCAATTGATATTAAGGGATTCCCAGCAGTGAAGTCTAGATCGATATATATGAGACTAGCTGTAGTACCCGGCTACGCCCGGATTAATAAATAACTGCTGTTAGCTATAACAAAATAGAATTTGAATATGTCATAATTAATGACCTGTAGGAAAATAGAAGTTGGCTGTATTGGTTCTATAGCGCGGATAAATCTCCAGCCAATAGTAAACCCTCCCCCCGGCCGGGCAGTATATGTTACCTCACACATACACATAATAGACAGCTCATGTGACTGACATCTGCTTTAATTCCCTATATGGCACATGTGTTAAACATCTGATTAAAAACAGCCAATGTGCATGTTTGGAAAATAAAGATAGCACACGTATGAGGCGAGTTGTGTGAGGTGATTTGTGCACACCTGTGTCTGTCTGTGTGGTGTGTGTGTCCCTGGGGTGTGTGTGTCCCTGTGGGGTGAGTGCATGTGTCCCTATAGGGTGTTTATGTGTGTGTGTCCCTGTGGGGGGGTCTGTGTGGTGTGTATGTGTCTCTGTGTTGTGTGTGTCTCTTTGTGGTGTGTGCGTGTGTGTGTCCCTGTGGGGTGAGTGCATGTGTCCCTATAGTGTGTGTATGTGTGTGTCCCTGTGGGGGGGTCTGTGTGGTGTGTGTCTCTGTGTTGTGTGTGTCTCTGTGTGGTGTGTGTGTGTCCCTGTGGGGTGAGTGCATGTATCGCTATAGGGTGTGTGTGTGTCCGTGGGGTGTGTGTGTGTGTGTCTGTGTTGTGTGTGTCTCTTTGTGGTGTGGTGTGTGTCCCTGTGGGGTGAGTGCATGTGTCCCTATAGGGAGTGTATGTGTGTTTGTCCCTGTGGGGGGGTCTGTGTGGTGTGTATGTGTCTCTGTGTTGTGTGTGTCTCTTTGTGGTGTGTGTGTGTGTCCCTGTGGGGTGAGTGCATGTGTCCCTATAGTGTGTGTATGTGTGTGTCCCTGTGGGGGGGTCTGTGTGGTGTGTGTGTCTCTGTGTTGTGTGTGTCTCTTTGTGGTGTGTGTTTGTTCGGGTGCGTATCCAATGTTGGGGCTGCACCTTAGCGACTATACACTTGCTGTTACTCTTTGTGTGCGTGTGTTGTGTATACATGTCCCCGTGTGGGGTGAATATCTCTTGTTGGGGCCCCACCTTAGTGACTATATGCTGGTATATGCTGTTAGCCTTTGGTGCTGTCATTAAGCCCCTCTCATTCACAACTGTCAACTGGTAACTGTCACTTTCTCTCCATTATGTAGCTAGGGCCAAATTTTTTGGTGAATTGGAAAACGCGGGGTTAAAATTTCGCCTCGCAATATAGCCTATGACGATCTCGGGGTCCAGACGTGTGACTGTGCAAAATTTTGTGGCTGTAGTTGCGACGGTGCAGATGCCAATCCCGGATATACACACATCCACACACATTCAGCTTTATATATTAGATTAAAGGGTAAAAATCAGGTGTCTCTTGTAGCCACTGTTTGCTTTAGTTAGCGACAAGCTGAGTGGTGCTTTTCTTGCCTTGTTTGAAAGCAGAACCACAGTACATTTACCCTTAGAAATAAATGTAATATAATGTCCATTTTACAGAAACCTATAGATTCACATTAACCCCTTCATGACCCAGGAATTTTTCGTTTTTCATTTTCGTTTTTTGCTCCCCTGCTTCCAAGACCCATAATTTTTTTATTTTTCCGTCAATATAGACATATTGCAAAATATAAAAGGGAGGGGGACAAGAGGCGCAATAGTGCCCTATCACTAGTGACACTAGTGTAGTGTGGTGGTGCTGTGGAGCCGCTCACCTGGTCCAGTTGTGATCCCCAAACTGGTTTGAAGGCGTTTAGGAATCAATGTTCCAAGCTGCTGCAGGACCTCCACCTACCACTGGATAGTGGTATGATCCAAGAGAAATGATGGGAGTGATGGTGTGCCACGGTCCACGCTGCTCTGGGTTCAACATAACTCACCAAGAGCCAATCAACTTTTCATCCTCTTTATTCCTCCTTCTCCTACGCGTTTCAGCGCCACACCCGGCGCCTTCCTCAGGGATATTGAATATCCCTGAGGAAGGCGCCGGGTGTGGCGCTGAAACGCGTAGGAGAAGGAGGAATAAAGAGGATGAAAAGTTGATTGGCTCTTTGGTGAGTTATGTTGAACCCAGAGCAGCGTGGACCGTGGCACACCATCACTCCCATCATTTCAAAATAGACATATGACGGCTTGTTTTTTGTGGGACAAGTTTTACTTTCATATGCAATAATTTATTTTACCATATAGTGTACAGGGAAATTGCAAAAAAATTCTAAATGCAGTGAAATTGCAAAAAAAGTGCAATGACACATAAGTTTTTTGGGTATTTTAGTCACCATGTTCACTATATGGTAAAACCGACATGACCGGGTGAAGCCTCAGATTGGTACGAGTTCGTAGACACCCAACATGTATACCTTTACTGGTTTCTAGGTGGTGAAAAAAATTCAGAAGTTTGAAAAAAAAAAACGGACTTTTTGCGCCAAGTTCTGCGACCCGTAGCGTTCTCATTTTTCGGGATCTGGGGCTGGGTGACGGCTTATTTTTTGCGTCTTGAGCTAACATTTCTAATGATACCATTTTTGCGGGGATCCGCAGTTTTGATCGCCCGTTATTGCATTTTATAGCAATGTTGCAGCGACCAAAAAAAACTGAATTTTGGCGTTTGGACCATTTTTTCCATTACGGAGTTTACGGCTCTCATTAATCGGATTTAATAGGATGCTAGATTGGGCGATTCTGAACACGGCGATACCAAACGTGTATTTTTAATACTTTTATTGTGATTGGGGGTAAATGGGGGTGATTTGAACTTTTATATATTTTTTTTTACAGGCCTTTAAAAACTTTATTTTTTCATTCATTCTTATTTTTACACTGCCCCTTTAAGAGGCACCCTGCTGCACAGTCCGATTGCTTCTGGGAGATACAGATGAGCTGCAGCTCATCTGTATCTTCCAGAATCGCAGGCCTATTGTGGTTGGCAGCGCCTGCCAACCACAACAGGAAACTGCGCTCTGACAGCATCCGGGGTCTAGCCAGGACTCTGAGCTGTCACGTGAGCGCTGGAGATCTCGCGATACTATCGCAGGATCTCTGGAGCAGGCGGGGAACAGTGCGTTCCCTGCCACAGCTGCCTTGGATCTCGCTGTCAGTGATTGACAGCGGGATCCAAGGGATTAACAGCGCCGATCGGATCCGAGATCCGATCGGCGCTGTTACCCTGACATCTCAGCTGTTGAGATCAGCTGAGATGTGGGGCTTTGATGTGAGCTCCGCGCCGGAGACAAGTTTCTTGTTTGTGATGGAACTTCCCCGTGAGCAGGTAATGGAGGAGAGTGAGCTACAGGGCACAGGAGCTACAGGGCATAGGAGGTTTCATACTGTACAGGACTCCTCCACCTGCACATGTACATACACTATCAATAGTGGAAGGCATGCTGCAGAGCTATGTATGTTTGCTGAGAGCTGTGTGTGTGTGCTGCAGAGCTATATGTGTATGCTGCAGAGCTGTGTGTGTGCTGCAGAGCTATATGTGTATGCTGCAGAGCTGTGTGTGCTGCAGAGCTGTGTGTGCGCTGAAGAGCTATGTGTGTATGCTGCAGAGCTGTGTGTGTGTTGCAGGGCTGTGAGTGTATGCTGCAGAACTATGTGTGTATGCTGCAGAGCTATGTGTGTATGCTGAGTGCTGTATGTGTGTGCTGCAGAGCCGTGTGTGTGCTGCAGAGCTGTGTGTGTATGCTGCAGAGCTATGTGTGTATGGCCTTGTTCACACTCACCTGCGTTTTTGGCACTCTCTGCGTTTTCTTGCAGTTTTTCAAAAACGCAGATGCGTTAACGCAGGGTGCATTTGAGTGTACATGCGTTTTTCAGCTCCACTTGCGTTTTTTTTCCCCAGTCCAAAAAACCCTGCATGCAGCGTTTTTTGGGTGCTGGAAAAAAACGCAGGGGTTGTTTCCAAAAACGCATGCGTTTTTTTAACATGGGGTCCTATGGGAAACGCATGCGTTAACGCAGGGTGCATATAGGCACCTGCGTTAACGCATGCGTTTCCCATAGGGCCCCATGTTAAAAAAACGCATGCGTTTCTATAACATGGGGCCCTATGGGAAATGCATGCGTTTTAAAATGGCACATTTATGCACCCTCGTTAACGCTAGCGTTTTTGCTTGCGCTTTTGACCAAAAAATGACAAAGTCCAAAAAAGGGTCAAATCCTTTCAGACACACAAGGGACGCTTTTGGCACTTTTAGAAAAATGCAGGTGGTTTTTTTCCTGCTAAAAAATTGCAAATTGAGTGTGAACAAGGCCTATGCTGCAGAGCTGTGTGTGTATGTTGAGAGCTGTGTGTATGTGCTGCAGAGCTGTGTGTGTATGCTGCAGAGCTGTGTTTGCTGCAAGGTCATGTGTGTGTGCTGCAGGGCTCTGTGTGTGTGCTGCAAAGCTATGTGTGTATGCTGCAGAGCTGTGTGTGTATGCTGCAGAGCTGTGTGTATGTGCAGAGCTATGTGTGTATGCTGCAGAGCTGTGTGTGCTGCAGAGCTATGTGTGTGCATGTTGTAGGGCTATGTGTGTGTGTGCTGCAGAGCTATGTGTGTGCATGTTGTAGGGCTATGTGTGTATGTGCTGCAGAGCTATGTATATGTTCTGCAGAGCTTTGTGTATGTGTGTATGCTGCAGAGCTATGTGTGTGCATGCTGAAGGGTTATGTGTGTATGTGCTGCAGAGCTGTGTGTGTGGTGCAGAGCTATGTGTGTATGCTGCAGAGCAATGTGTGCCCACAGTTGCCGAAGCAGAGAAGGCCAACTTGGCCGAAACTGACATCTTCAGTGACGTTAGGCTGCACGTGTTCCTAATAGGCTAACATGCCCAGTACCAACCGGAAGTCACAGCAGAGCATGAGCGCCGTCAGGATGTGGAGGATGGAGCTGCTGCTGCTGGTGATATGAAGTATGTCTAGTGTGTGTGTGTGTGTGTGTCTGTCTGTTTGTGAGTCTCTACACATCACTATACTGTATACAGGTCCACACTATATCCATACAGTGTATAGACACTAATACAGCATTTATGTGGCGCCCCTATGGGAAGGCGCCACAGGGAGGTACTGCACCCCAAATAGAAGATGTAGTGCCTCCATAGCCATGGATACAGGGTTTCATGCAGAGTCTGTCCTAAGCACCCATGCACTAGCTTATCTTAGCATACGGACTGTATATTCAGTGGGTACAGGGGGTGGAGCTTAGAGTAGAGCGGGAGACTTGAGTGACCAGTTGAGCTAGGTTTAGTCAGACAGTGCCGGGAAGGCAGCCAGAGAGGACGTGTCTGACAGTGTCCATGACAGGAGGGCACCTCCTTGGAGAGGGGTGACCCAGAAATGGAGGGGACAATCCAGGACTCGTTGGAGCCGGCTGGGGAGTCCTGGGTCAACACCGGCATACCGGAGCCGAGGCAGTCAGAGGTCTATCCCTGACTGTGAACCGACAAGCTGTGAGACCGACAGAAGGGAGCCATAGTGCCACAGGCTGTACCTCTTCCTCAATTCCAAAAAGGCCCAAGACACTTTAGGGAAAGGACTGAATTCCGGTGGCGGGAGGATTTGCTCGTTGTCGCTCCCATCCATATCGGTAAGGAACCGACCATACCTAATAGTAACAGACCAGGGGACCGGCGAAGGAGCTCTGCAGAGTGGTGAATGAGGGTAAAGAGAAACACAGACCCTGAAAGTTGTGAGAGGGAACCACTGACAGACTCTGCTAAGTTACCTCAAATCTGTGGCTATGTCCCCGGTAAACCAAACTGCACTGAGTACCTGTTTGTCATCTGGAGACAGTAAAGACCTTCTTGTGCTGATCTGGTGTCTGTTCTCATTTGCTCTGTCGCCCGGTGGGCTCCCACAGCATCAGAGAGGTGAGGACTACGACTCCCCTCATCCACTCCGCTGCCCTGAGGTAAAGCTCTGCCTGTGGGGAGCTGTAATATCTAAGCTGCATCACATCACCTCAGTGGCTGGCATCCGCAGCGCTGGTATCCCATTTACCAGGTACCACAGGTGGCGTCACATTAAACAACTTCCCCATCATTATCACCCCCATCCCCTGCCATTGAGGGTCCAGGGCACGGAATCGGGAATTGACCACCAGTGATTTCCCCCATAGAAGCAGCAGCTTGTCCCGGTATCCGAGCATCCCCTACCCTGTCGACAGCCTCAAAATGGCATCACAAACAGGATCCCGTGCCCGGTGGAACCGGGTACTGTGTGCCTAGAAATAGACTTTATTAACTGTTTGTGAACTGTAAAATCGGGTCGCCATTACATCACCTCAGAAATTCAACTGCGTCACAGAGCGGGAGCAAACAGTGTGAAGATAAGCTCCGCCCTTTCACTCTGCCGAGGTTTGCCGAAGTGTAGTGGAGCGTTCCTTAAAGACCCGAAGGACTGTCCTACAAGATTCTTCTGTTAGGCGGGCCTAAAAATGTAAAAAGACTATGTGCTGGCCCAGGGGCGGGCCTCGGCCCCTTAATACAGTAGGGCCATACAAGAGGCACCAAAGTGTCTCCCTGCCCCCCTTGCCATCAAACAACCAAGGGGGCGGGTCAAGAACCGAACCGGAGAATCCAGTGAGGGTTGAGCCTGGAGAGGAGGAGGCCGTCGAACCGGAAAACCTGATCCGGTTCCCCGAGGAGCCCGACCTGATTGTGGAGGAATTCGAGGAAGAAAGATCCAACCACCAGGCGAGTTCCGGAGAGGAGGACTGAGAGGAAGGAGCAGCCAGTGGCGCAGAGGCGGATGGGCCTCGCGAGCTATGGTGGGCCGATCGCCTGGAACAACAACAAGACCGGGTTGGTATGGAGATGAGGAGGTTTGAAAACCAGCCTCCAGCACCGACCCCGCACTCCTGGAATCCCGTCGGGAGGTCATAGTTTCAGGACAACTGGAAAGGCGACATCAAAGAAGTCGGGGCATCCGGGCCCCGCACGGTGCAGAAGGAGCTCCAGCCGCACAGACAGGCTAGACAGGTCGATGTAGCCACAATTACAGGTGAACGGAACCGTGGACCAGCTCCGAAGCACCCAGACCGGGACTTGCACCAAAAAGACTGGCCTAGCCATGAGCAGCACGCAGGGCTGAGAGGTTTGGTATGCCCTGTGTGTTCACAAATATGTGCACTAGAGACTGCAAAACCCGGTCATGTTTATAGTTGTTCAATGTGAAAATATGTGCATTTTCCTGTTGTGTGCTAGTATGAAAAATGGGTAAAGAGCAGATATAATCCGGAACACAATAGTAAAGAGGGTGGAATGGGCGTAAGGAGCTGTGCAGGGAGAGTAAAATCTTTGCCAACCGGTGACTCCAGGGCCAGGAGGCCTACAGTACTTATAGCCTAAAGAGACCCCTGCAGTACCAAGGACTCCTACGCCGTAGCACCAATGGTTTATGGTCTGTTGTGTAATGGAACTTTGGCAGCCTACAGAGACTTTACTTGCTGGACTGTGCAACCTCTAATAAGTGTGAACTTTTGTGTTAAAGCCTGATGAACTTTAAATCAGAGACTTGATACCCGGTCCTTGTTGGGTCGATGCAGAATATTTGTTTATTTTTACTGTTTTCAGCGTTACAAGAAATGTGCCTCCCGGACGGGAAGAATCCAAAAATGCTTGTTGTTATTAAAAGTGTTTATTGTTTGTTATGCATATAAAAACTGCTCAAACCCGGTTTGGTTGAGACACTCGCGGACGAGTGTATTTAACCAAGGGGGTGTGTGGTGCTCCTATGGGAAGGCGCCACAGGGAGGTACTGCACCCCAAATAGAAGATGTAGTGCCTCCATAGCCATGGATACGGGGTTTCATGCAGAGTCTGTCCTAAGCACCCATACACTAGCCCATCTTAGCATAGGGACCGTATATTCAGTAGGTCCAGGGGGTGGAGCTTAGAGTAGAGCGGGAGATTTGAGTGACCAGTTGAGCAAGTTTTAGTCAGACAGTGCTGGGAAGGCAGCCAGAGAGGACGTGCCTGACAGTGTGCCTGACAGGAGGGCACTTCTTTGGAGAGGGGTGACCCAGAAACGGAGGGGACAATCCAGGACTGGTTGGAGCTGGCTGGGGAGACCGGGGTCAACACCGGCATACCGGAGCCGAGGCAGTCAGAGGTCTATCCCTGACTGTGAACTGACAAGCTGTGTGACCAAAAGAAGGGAGCCATAGCGCCACAGACAGTACCTCTTCCTCAGTTCCAAAAAGGTCCAAGACACTTTAGGGAAAGGACCAAATTCCGGTGGTGGAAGGATTTGCTTGTTGTCGCTCTCGTCCGTACCGGTAAGGAACCGACCATACCTAATAGTAACAGACCAGGGGACCGATGATGGAGCTCTGCAGAGTGGTGAATGAGAGTAAAGAGGAACACAGACCCCGAAAGTTGTGAGAGGGAACCACCGACAGACTCTGGTAAGTCGCCTCAAATCTGTGTCTACGTCCCCAGTAAATCAGACTGCACTGAGTACCTGGAGACAGTAAAGACCTTCTTGAGCTGATCTGGTGTCTGTTCTCATTTGCTCTGTCGCCTGGTGGGCTCCCACAGCATCAGAGAGGTGAGGACTACGACTCCCCTCATCCTCCCCGCTGCCCTGAGGTAAAGCTCCGCCTGTGGGGAGCTGTAATACCTAAGCTGCATCACATCACCTCAGCGGCCGGCATGCGCAAAGCTGGTATCCCATTTACCAGGTACCATAGGTGGCGTTACGTTAAACAACTTCCCCATCATTATCACCTCCATCCCCTGCCATTGAGGGTCCAGGGCACGGAATCGGGAATCAACCACCAGTGACCCCCCATAGAAGCGGCAGTCTGTCCCGGTATCCGAGTACCCCCCTACCCTCTCGACCACCTCATTCAGTGTGGACTAGTGATGAGTGTTCGAATTCGATTTGCCGATTTGGAGTGTGTTCGACAAATTGTTCATCGAATGTTCATCGAACACCGACGAACCCCATTGGAATCAAAGTAAGGCAACAGCAAACACATACAAAACACCTTCAAAGGTGTCCAAAAGCTACCAAACTACTCAGAATAGACAAGAAACACCAGAAAAGGTGACAACAATCTACCCACATATAAATAGTCTCATGGTGTAGCATGGGTGCATGAGACATGGTCTGTGCCAGCCTGCACACTCTTCCAAAGCACTTCAAAATAGAAAGTGGTTAACCTAACCACCTAAAATTTCAGAGGTGACTGAAACTGACTTTGAATTGACAAATGAATGAGTAAGGCTAGGGTCACACTTGCAGATTTTACATGCTTTTTTGGAGACCTGCGTTTTTAAAAACGCATGTAAAAACGCACCCATAGGCCCCCATGAAAAAAATGCATGCCCTAATAGCAAAAACGCATGCCTTAATAGCAAAAACACATGCCTAAAGTGCCATGCGTTTTTGGCATGCTTTTTTGCACTTATGTGAGGAGCTGCCTTCAAAAACACATGCAAAAACACATGGTACATTAGTACCATTTAGTACCATGCAAAAACGCATGCGTTTTCCATAGGCGCCCATGTTAAAAAATGCATGCGTTTTTAAATCAGCACCAAAAAATGGTTCATGCACTTTTTTTGGGTGCTGATTCAAAAACGCATGGAAAAACGCATGGGTGCCTAAGGGCACCTGAGAAAACGCATGCAGAAATGAAATAAACATGCAGAAAAGCATGCTTATTTTTAAGGCACTTAAATAACTCATGCCAAGTGTGACTCTAGCTTTACAGGGGAAAAGTGGCAGTAGTTTTCTACATTAAATAAAAGAGATGGAGGAGTAAAAGGAGGATGAGACACAGGTATAAGCATGTCACACCCTGCTCAAATCATGTAAAACACAGCAAGGAAACTCCAACAAGAGGCCTCACTCTTCCTAAAGGGTCAGAGGACAGCAACATGGCATCAATTGTCCCAGACCAAAAATTACTGAATGGTCCAGCCTGCATGCATGGCACAGGGTCTGGAAGAGGACCTGGCCTAGCATTTCAAGGTTAAAGTTTTGTGGAGTATTATAGGAAAAACTAGAGAGGTAGGTCAGTGACCTGTTTAGGCCTAGTGGGCCGGATATCATCAAAGCTTATGCAAGCGCTCCCATCAATGTTATGCCCTGCCACACACAGGTGGAACAACTATAAGTTTCATGGAGTATTACAGGAAAAACTAGTCAGATAGATCAGTGACCTGTATAGGGCTAGTGGACAGGGGAGATTGACCAAACAATGCTTTTAAGGGCCCAAAAACTACTCATGAGGATACAGCACATTTGCCTAAATCTGGTTTGATGTCCAAAACCAGTTTACGCAAACGTTAAGGGAGATGTAGCAATCACTGCTTTTAAGCACCCAAAAATGGTGGATGTGAAGACAGCAAATTTGTTAATCACTGGTTCGATGGGCAAAAAAGTTGAATATTCACAAACAGGGGCAGGAGTGTCGAGCATGGGTATTGAGCTCAGAGGGCCCTACTCAAGTCAAGCAACAAACAGCAAGGAGACCCCACCAACAGACTCCATTTTTCAAAAAAATTAGGCACAGCCACCTCTAAAGTGGCATCAATTGCCCCAGAGTTGAAATATTGAAATGGGGAGTTTAATGTGACTCACCGTGGCCGGGACTCCGGTTTAGACAGGCGATGCTTCCTTCCTCCTTGTCACGGGTGGACCGCGCCTGCCGGTAGTGGGGCCCGGTGTAGTGCAGATCAAAAGTTTTGAAGACGTCTTGGTGGAACAGATTAAAGGGGTTTTTAATTTATTCGTGACGCCACCTATGAGTAGTTTCGGTAAGGACTACCGACGCTGCGGAACCTCCGGGGATGGACAGCAGCAAGATGGAACGCTCCCCACAGGCTGAGCGGTGATCCCCGGAGGCTGGAGCTGCTTATGATGTTGTGCGGCAGCTGCGGTTACCTTGTAGTGCGGACGGACAGTTCATAAGGAAGCACGGACACAGAAAGTCTCTGCAACGGGTCTTTACTGTAACCAGCAGGCAGTACATGGTATATAGATTACGGGTAGTGGACCGGGTGGACTCAGCAGTGATGGTGTCCCTTAGAAATCCGCAGTGTTCCTCCATTCAAACTAAGTGATTGCCAGTGTCGCCCAGGAATACCAGGTCGGGTACGGGGAGGCTGCTTCAATGCCCTATCCATGATGTACGTTCTGGATGTTTTGGGGAGCCTTGGATCCCTCAGTGGGTACACCGCTGGTTAGACGACTGGAAGTTGGCTGGTGGTGGGGTGCTCCTGTGAAGCTGCTCCTCCACGCTTCTGGTTCGTGTAGCAGAGGTGAACTGCTGCCAGCTTCGGTACCAGTGAACCGGCTGTGAGTTGTGGGCACGGGAGTCTTTTGGGAACCCGTGTGAATAATGCCCAATCCCGGTTGGTAAGGCCTCAGGTGCTGACACCCGACCGGTGACAGCCCGGGGGAAGCACGGGGTGCGGAGCCCCCGCTCCTCTCCAAGTTCTCTGTTCTAGACTGTTCCAGACTGTTCTGTGTAGACTAATGGTACCTTTACACGCCGCCACAACAGGATGGATACCAACGGCAACTTCACGTGCACGAGCACGGCCGAACGGTTACCAACGGGAACCGCACCCTCTATACACGCCGCCACAAGGTGCGCTACGCTACGCTACATCTACAGCTACATACATCGCCGGGTGTCGCAAGTAGCCGTCTGTAGCTCAGCGTACCAGCTTTACACACAGCCACCACAGAGTGATCTGGGAGCAACAAAGGCAGGACGTAAAACAAATAGGCGTGCCACAGACCTGTACGCCGCGCCCAAACCACAACCATTGGCCAACACTACGGAGTTGTGATTGGGCACGACGGAAAGGGCGGATGGCCGAGACGTGCCGTACTAGTGAACGGAGTGTGGCACGGAATAAGCGCTTGTGACATGGCGGAGCCTGGCGAATGCATCCAAATCGATGGTAATGGGTCACGCTAGAGCGGTGGCCAGTCACATATCCCGTGTGTATGAAAGTAGCGGTCCGGGGCTATGTGTGCGTAGTACAAGTGTTTGCCGTGTCACGCACGATCAGCGCTTGTGACAGCCGCGTGTGCAGATTGAACTGAGGTGCGTTTGTGTGCCACACATTAGCGTCTTACAAAAGACAGTATGTGCGTTTTCTGTCAAAAATCTGTGACAACTGTGGCGAAGTATGTGTATGTATACAGGCTGAATGGGGTTTAATATATGTGCTGACAGATGTGAATGTAGTGGATCAGCTTCCAAGGCACCAAGTCAAAGATCTGTGTGACAGTGTATTAGCAAACACCTGACAAGAATATGTCCTGCATCAATGTGCTGTGTGCAGGGGACCCTCTGCCTACAACAAAATAAAGGATCATGTACGCACAATGGCCACAAACACTGTTGGGCAAAAGACTTTCAGAAAAACATGGCTACCCACACATATTGTGTGCACAATCCCAGCCAATAGGTGGCTATGACATCCCAGGCCCCCACCCAACCCTGCATCACATTGCCCTCCTCCACCAAGTAATCAGGCTCACACAGATTATGTTGGATCCAACAGAAAAAGGTTTAATATATTGCATGAATCTTGACCTTGTCTTGTGCAAACAAAATATACATAAAGTAAAAACATTGTAGAATTCAAGAGCAGGTGACATTCATCAGGCAAATTCAATGGATAAGCAAATCACCACACATTGCAAACTGTGCATGGAAAAAATACAAAAATAACCTAAACTAACTAACTAAATAACTACATAATGAAAACTCATGCACATAATGAAAACAAAGAGAATGGAAAAGGTCAACCAAACATTAAAGGGGTGCAGCTAACCTGCTGTCACCTTCATTGAAAACACAAAAAGCAACTCCCAGAGCCAGCCACATTATATGGCCTGGTCCTGCCAGCTCACTGCACCAGACCCATTGAAGTAGGAGCAGTAAGCTTCTCTACTGTCCCTGGCCTCCTGCCGAGTGCGGCCATGGCTCTGCGGCTGGAGTGGCACAATCACATGGGCCTCATCACGCCAAGACCCTGGACGGAGCTCCCCTGTTGTAGCGTCTGCATTATCTACATAACCTCCTGGCGTGTATGATGCCCTATCCCTACGACGCAGGAAGTTATGTAGCACACAGCAGGCCACCACTACCGCGTCAATAGACTCCGGTTTCATATGTATAGGTGTATGAAAAATCCGGAATCTATTGGCCATTATCCCAAACGCATTTTCAACTACTCGGCGGGCCCGGGATAGCCGGTAGTTGAAAATGCGTCTCGCAGAAGTAAGGGCCCTCTGGGGATATGGCCGCAGTAGGTGTTCCTGAAGTGGGAATGCTTCATCCGCCACAAACGCAAAGTTGAGATGTTCGGTCGTGTGCTCATTTGAGGGTAAGTTTAGCCCACCATTCCCTAGTAGTGTTGCCAAGGAGCTTAGGGCAAACACCCCCCCATCTGAGTTGCGACCAGGCATTCCAACATCCACGTAGAGGAACTCATAGTTGGCATCTACTACAGCCATGAGGATTATACTACAATACCCTTTGTAATTGTAATACAAAGAGCCAGAGTGGGCAGGTTTGGTAATCCTCACGTGCTTACCATCCAATGCCCCGCCACAGTTGGGGAAGTTCCACCGGGTTTCAAACCCTTGGGCCACTTCCAGCCATTCTGCAGCGGTTAATGGCATTTTCATGTAGGCTGGCTGCAGAGCTCTCCAGATGGCCCAACACGTTTCAGGGATCAGGCGGCTCAGCAGGGGCAGGGAGACACGTGACACGTATGTGAGGGATGTCATGGACTGCCCTGTAGCCAGGAACCGCAAAGTGATCGCCAACCGCTCAGCAGCTGATACTGATGGGCGCATTATAGTGTCCTGACGCGCTATCATTGGCCCAACACGCTCCAATAGGAAGGTGAAACAGTCCTCGGGCATACGGAGATAGTTTCGGTAATCATCAGGACAGTTAAGCTCCAGCTCCCGCAACAGCTGCATGTGGCCCCGGGTTTCCCGCCTCAGAAGCCAATCACGGGTCCACATCCGCCGCTGTCTGCGCCTCATCAACCTTTCATACCGATCCTGATACCACATTTGCTCTTCCACCAACGCAAGAGCCACGATAACATTGCGGTCATGGATATTCTGCATCCTCAATATCAGCACCTGTAGATGTGAAAGCACAACATGAGTACATAGACCAAAATGTGTGCAAGTCAGCAGGTTCAGCAACCCACACCTCTTTTCCATTACACACTATAGCCAAGAGGATGGGATCTCTTGTGTGGGCCCAAAACACAACCCTGAAGCAAGGACGGCAAACACCCAGTAGTCACCCCAAACAACATGGCACACGGCGATTGAGAGTGGCCTCCTCTACATCAACGTCAATGGGAGCTCCCAAAATTCACACATCTGCACCTAGGTGAGTTAGAAAGGGACATGTGTCACCAATAATGTTGGTCAAACAGGTCCCATAATCCATTACACAGCCCATAATGTCAATTGATTACAGTAAAAATGAGAAGAATAACGAATGTGACGTACCCCGATATGGAAGGTTGAGGAAGGCTACATGAACCAAACAACATTGCACATGACTGCGGATGGTTACCCATGGTGTAATTGGTTTTTGAAGGTGTCATTTTAAATACACATGTATGCCATGTCTGGCGCCCAACACCTCAAAGCCCTGTGTCATCCCATTCCCGTTGAACACAGTCTCCATTGGCCACAACCAGTATGCAGAAATCGATCCTGTCGACATGAGTGACACAGTTCCGTCTACAGTCATGCATCCATTCTCCTGTATGTTGTCTGCAAACAAACACAGCAATGTATCTCAACAAAAGTGTCAAGGCCCACACAAAATGCCGTATCCTAACCCACACACTACACTATATGTCGTCCCCTAAAATACAAACCCCTATATCGGCCGCTACACCAGTCTCCGGCGCTCTCCAAGAACATCAACATATGCACCCCACCCTGCGCCAATTCCATGTGTGTCCACAAAAACTTACCTAATGGGTCTGGCCAGCAAGCGTAATGTTTGGCGGGATGGGCAACTTTTAAAGGGCCGCCAACCTATCACGATTCAGCGATCTCCACCAATTAGCGGAAGGCAAATCCGCACCCAGGTGCCCCTTCAGGATGTGCATTATTGTGTCCGCTGTGATTGGTGTCCCGGACTATAAAGGCAGGTCAATGGCCACTGCTCCGTGTCCAGACGTCGATGTGCATTGAGCTACTAGTGTCCTGTTTGACTTCTGTTGCTCTGACGGTAAGCCTCTTTAGCGGTTTGTAAGAAAATGTTATGAACGCAGCTGGTTCTGGCACAGGCAGCTTAGGCGATGTGTGTATGGCCATGTTTGAAGCGGCATGCAAATATTGAACACGTAATATTAAATATGTGAACCTTATTCTGTGTCGCCCAGTAGCCAGGTAGTGCCTATACTTATATAGTGTAAGTATGTATTGCACCTTCTGCTTTTTGGCAATGGTAAAAGAGCACGGTGTTATATCTTTGGCTGGTACTTCACATCAACATTTCAGGGGTGGTAGAATTGTGGCGGACATTCCAGGGATGTTGGGTACATGTGGTAAAATGGGACTTCCACGTCTGGAGGAACACCTACATGATCATCTGGGTGCACATTACATGTAGTATGTGCAGTGTTGGCACACAGCCAGCCCGCCTTTCTGATATAGTGACCCCTTACCATTGTGGACACTGGCCAGGTACTAGTTAGCACACAACGTGTTAGGTCACATGTTGCCCTCTACAGGTATGTACGCACACACCGTGTCAAGGTGTGTTGCAATAGGTACATTGGGGACAGAAATCATGTTTGAAACATCTGTAGGTGGACACCGATATCCGGGGCTTGATATTGGCAGCATACATGTGTTTGAGTTAGTAGCGGTCTGAGATTGAGAAAATGGCACACTCATGGCCAGTTTCACTCCACAAAATAGCTGCATAGATGATCACTGTAGAAAGGTAATGATTATGTGTATGATTGTGGCAAGTTTTGAAATGTCGGTATGCCTTGTGTTGTGACTGTGTTCTTTTTGTTTTAATTTTTCATCGGCAGATGCCGAGGGGTACTGTGGAATTGGAATCCCAGCTTCTCACGGAGTATCAGCGGCACGAATGTTTGTGGCGCAGCTCGCTGCCCGAATATAAAAATCGGGCAGCGAGGGCCGAGGCCTACAGGAGTCTTGTGGCTCTGGCAAATCGCTTGGAGCCAAGGGTAGGCAAGACGTGGGACCAGCCTATGGTGGCACTTAAGATCAAAAACATGAGGTCGGCGTTCATGCGGGCTCACATTCTGTACCAGCGTCGTCGCTCAGGGGCTGGAGCAGAGGAGGTACCATCACCTACCCTATGGTACTATCCCCTGTTCACCTTCATCCTGGGCGAGGTTCGCCCGCATCGAACGACCACCAACTGCCCCGTTGCTGCGTCCCATGTAGGCCCGGCTGCATCACCACCTGCGCCACAGGAGGTGGGTAATTGTGTGACAGTGGTGGGCCACAATGTTTCCTTCACATGTGTGCTTCGATAAATCCTTCACACCAAATGTGTTGCCATATTTACCTCCTTGCTGCGGCACACCTTGGGGTGTCAATCTATCTGCCCTCCTTCCATGACTTACCAGACTTTTCTATTCTATGCTTCCAGCCGTATTGCAATGTTGCTTCTTCCACAACATCTTGGTATGTTTAGGTTAGTTATTTAAGGGTTTCAAGATAGCAGGTGGTTTGTTCTCAAACAGCCACATAGTACCATGTAGTAAATGGTGCTGTCTCACATGTGTGTTGGCTTTGTTGCTAGTGGGTTAAAGGTAATTGAGTGAGGGGTGGATTCTCACCATAAAGGAGTCCTAATGGGAAGGTGCCCAATATGTGTCATTGGCCAGCACAGCCCCCAGTATCAAGGTGTTGTGGTGACATGTCCTAATATTGGATTACGGCTACGTGACAAACAACTAATTATGTATTTAGCTGAGCTCCTGGAATGGTCGAGGTGAGTGTACAGGAGAACCACTGGTGTTGGGGTCTTGAACCTTTTTTGCTTTACTGTGTTATTCCTCATTTTGCATTCTGGTAGTTGGGCTTGGTGTGTGTGGGAGTGGTATATAGAGTCCTGTTGTGAATGTATACAGTTGATATAGCCTCCACTAATGTATTTTTTTTTTTTTTTTTCCCCACCCACAGGCCCCAGAAGAGGACGGCTCCATTGCCGAGGATTCTGTTGCTGATGATGCTCAGCCCATGACATCTGGGGCTGAGCAGGAGGGCGCGGCGAGTGATGTGGGTCCAGGCCCAGGTCCCAGCTCCGGGATCCGTCGCCGCCGACGTCCTGCACCACCTGAGACGGAGCTGGCGACCTGGGCCCGACGCGTGTTGTTGGATGAACAACGGACCCACATGGACCCCGACGCCCTCTACATGAGCAACAGAATGCGAGGGATGGAGCCGCTCCAGAAGAAGATCCTTCTGAGGGTGTTCCACAATGCCGCTGATGCTGCCGATGATGGGGCCCTTCAATGGGGCTGCCACGTCCCCTCCCCCATGCAACACACCTTGTGGCCCCTTTCACCAGCTGCCCCATCTCGGCCCGTGAGAAGACCGGCCCCGCCACAGTCACCCCATCCCCCCTCAACACATCGTCGTTCAACCAGACGTTCTGGGGCAGGTCGGGGCTGCCCTCAGAGGAGGGGGGATGCGGCATTGTCAGAGCCGACAGAAGAGGAGTAATTTGGACACTAGTAGCCAATGCACAGAATTGGCAGTCTGGACTTTATAATTTCAGGAATTGCGTTTTATATGTATATTTTGTTTATTGATTTTTGGCCAAAATTAGTGGTTTTTTTTAAATTTTTTTTTCCACTAAAATTCTATTATTTGTAATTTATTTTAAATTCCAGGCTGGAATAAATTTTATTTATTAACACAATTGTGTATTCATTTCAGAATAAGGATTGTGTGGGTTTTTGGGGGTGAATGTAATTGTGGCCAATAATAGGTTTCCCCAAGCCACACAATATGGGCCAGTGCTCGCTCAGCAGGATCACCATCGGTTCATTTGGAATGTCTTAGCACATTCACAAAGGGATGTTGTGATGTGCCTCACATAGTTAGGTTATGGTGAGGTTTGGTCACCAAATATTAGTAAGGTCACATGAAGGAGCGTATAACAAAGTTAGAACAGCATTTTATTGTAAACATACATGTGTCACAGACATTTGCCATCATACAAGGAAGGCTTAGGCCAGATGGGGCTAGCCAGTCCACACTTGTGATGGTCCCAATGTGGGACAGTATAGGGATTGTAGGCCAGATGGGGCTAGCCAGTCCACACTTGTGATGGTCCCAATGTGGGACAGTATAGGGATTGTAGGCCAGATGGGGCTAGCCAGTCCACACTTGTGATGGTCCCAATGTGGGACAGTATAGGGATTGTAGGCCAGATGGGGCTAGCCAGTCCACACTTGTGATGGTCCCAATGTGGGACAGTATAGGGATTGTAGGCCAGATGGGGCTAGCCAGTCCACACTTGTGATGGTCCCAATGTGGGACAGTATAGGGATTGTAGGCCAGATGGGGCTAGCCAGTCCACACTTGTGATGGTCCCAATGTGGGACACTATAAGAAAAGAGCCCAACGGGGGCAAAAAAAAATAAAAACCAATATTTTCACTTTTGCAAGGCAACAAGCCAACGTGTGAAAATTTTAGGGTCCAACAAGGACAACTGTTTGTGGGGCCATGTTTGGCCAGGATACAATGCATCCCTCAAATTCATGGGTGTGAACCATGGTGTGGGTGTAGGTCCGCCAGCATTTGAGCCAGGCGGCCAAGGTCCTGCAGGCCACGCTGTAGAGCCGTGGTCAAACGGGCCACAAATGCCTGATGGGCCTGGATGAATTCCTCCATGGTAGGGGCACCTGTATTGGGAGTAAACACAAACTTTAGTACACAGTCGTCACTGCTGATGGTTAGTCATGACTGGCCACAACCATCCACTTACCCTGTTCCTCCAAATCCAGTTCACCATCAGACGGGGAGGGAGATGGGGTCAAGCTCCATCCATATGAGCCCGCACGTTCACCATCTGGAAAAAGGGAGAACCAACATGGTTTACTTTGTTTACATAAATTGTTTGGCCCCAGATGAAATTGAAGCAACAGTGTGCAGGGTGTCTGTGGCAACATAACACACTTACCACCATAGTCACTGTGTGGGGACATGGTCACCCCAGGACTCGCCACTGAGCTGGAGACAGTGGGAGGTGGTGTTACTCCCGGGCTGGGGCTCCGTGGCCACATTATGTGGTTCAGGGGTAACAGTGGTCCTGGGCTACGGGGCAAAGACTCCTCTGGCCCGCCAGGTACTTGCTGCTCCTCGCCCTCCTGTGGGGAGTTGATGTGTTCCTCCAGCAGCCAGGCAGATGGGGACAGCTGGTCACACTCCAGCGGGCTGCCAGGTGCGGACTGGTCCTCCACGTCCTCTGTCCCGTTGGGTGACGGGACGTCTGGCTCCTGAGGCCCGGGGGAAGGTGTTGACCCTGGGGACAAGGGTGCCACTTGAGGCTGATGTGGTGGGGTTCTTGATGGGCCACCTGGGGTGGGGCATGGGGCCCTTCTTCTGATGAGGATTCAGCATCTAGTTTGAAATTTGAACATAAAAGACGTAATAAGATCATGCCTACACATTGTTGTCCTACAAAGAGCTTGTGTGGGTATGTATTTGACGGCTATGGCTGGGGTCACACACACACAGATATGTGGCCAGATATTGTTGACAGATCTCTGGTTGCAGTGAAAGCATGGACACATTGTTCCATTTTGAGGCTGTCTCCAAATGTCAACATGTGACCATGATTTGACTGCAAACAGAGATGTGCAAACAATATGTGGGCAGATATCTGTGTGTGTGACCCCAGCCTTACTTAGCATCAACCAGGTGATGCTGGATGCATACACTCATGTTGTATGCATGGACTGTGCGTGTGAGACATTTTTAGGCCTGACTGGATGAGCACAACACTGTGAAGATGTGTTTGATTGTGTAGGCCACACTGTCCCTTGTCATATGTTTCCATCATTTTTTGTGTATTGTGGGACATGCACATGTGGCGGTGTGTGTTTTGGGGCAACAATTACTCACCACGCAGCCTGGCAATCCTGGCACGGATGTCCAGTATGCGACCTGGGCACTTGTGCTTCAAGTCAGCGATCTTTTTTGGATCGCTTTTACTGTCCTCTGTACCCCCAGTTGGCAGAGCAGGGCCCGCTGGATCCGCCGCACGGTGCACCGATTGCGCAGCCTGGGGTGGCGGTGGTGATGGTGGCCCCAATAGTCCCGACGGTCACAATGATCAATGAGGATGATCAGCTCCGCCATCCCCCATGTTGCGGCGCGGTGCACGGCTGCCATGACTGCTATGGTGTGTGCAGAGGCGGGGCTGGCACCTTGCAGGCAGAGTGAAAATGAAACCAACGTCATGACGTCATTACGACCGCTGTGGGGGTGACGCACCTTTATAAGTAGCCCAACACGCAGTGACTCGGCCGACACACTTATGCGGCCCCTACTGCAGAAGACCCACAGTGCAGTCCGTACAACACGGCTCTGATCTGTCTACTGGGTAATCTCCTCCGATGTGGTATGGGATTGTGTGCATCTGTGTGCGCGCTGCGCGCACTGCCAGACCCGGAACACTTCTACGGCAGCTGCTGTGCAATAAGCCAGAGCGGTACGTAACACACACTTGTGCGCTGTGTCCCGCATTATTCGTTTTCATGTTGATAGGATGTGCACACTGTATGTAGATCATGGGCCATTTATGATTTTACGTTCAAGTGTGTGTCCGCGTAATTGTACTACTATCTGATCGTGCATACGGCGCGTATGTGTAGTGCTGAAGGGACAGCTCATCCAAGATGGAGGGCTGTGAGGCAAGGGCCAATCGTAACGCAGCATCTTCCACCAATGATCGCTGAAGGGGCGCGGTATCACGCAGCATGGGTGACGCCTTAGCCACATTGCAGCTACATCGCCGGGTGTCCAGAGTTCCCTTCTGTAGCTTCTTTACACGCCGATACAGCTCGCTACAATCGGCGATGTTGCCATATGTTTATGGGCAGTGCACGGATACAGAGGTATCTGTAGCCGGCTGTGTCGTCCCGTCTTCAGACGCCGCTACTACGGGCAATATTGGCTCGACAAGCTACATTTGTAGCCTGTAGCGGGTTGTATCCATCCTGTTGTGGCGGCGTGTAAAGGTACCATAAGTGTCTGTTCTCCTACACTTCCCTAGCACTCCGCCCACCAGGACCTAGGATTGGCCCTCTGTTCTAGGTGATGCATGCAGGGTTGGATTTCTAAATTAACCAGATCACTGCTGTGTCAGAGAACATTGCAGCTGCATTTATGGCTGCAATACCCTCTTGTAACGAACTCGTTGCGGGGCGCCACAAATGCAGCACATTCAAAAGTACACAAGCGTTCAGTCTCCCCAGGCTGTTAAGAATGCAAGAGAAAGGAGCGTGTAAAATGGATTGGTATCAGAGCCAGAGTGTATATATATTTAGCAAATTTATTAGTATATCATCAGGTACAAACAGGTAGCAAAAAAACACACCCAATTAAAAAACAAGTAAAAGCAGAAACCTGCGTTAATGGCATCGATATTCAGCTGTAGATACTCCTGTACCATCCTCTCTAGGCGCTCACTATGTGTCAGACTTGTTTTCTTTTCTGGCGTTGCAAAGTATGGTCTAAAAAAAAGGTGAAACGATTCTACAAAATTAATGATAACACATACACTGTTACTGTTAACGTTTGAGTGATGACGACTCGACGTTCCCCGGGTTTGGAAGGTAGAACTACGATATTCACTATGCACCACTGGTGTTTTGGGGAAAAGTAGTACTAAGATTGTCTAAAAGCTTCTGTTGATTATCCTGCATGCGTGTATCCCTTTCCAGAGCAGGAAGCATTTGGCCAAATTTATTCTTGTATCTAACAGTGTGGCAACCCAGGAGTTGGCATTACTTCAAATTCTAATAATCCGAGGATCATGTTGCAGGTAGTGCAGCAAGAAGGCACTCATGTGTCTTGCGCATCCAGGAGGCCCAAGTCCTTGTTGTGTTGGTGTTGGCGAGGTAACATTCACACTTGCTTCCTCTGCCTTCTCCCCCAACCTTGCACAACAGAAATGTGATCAATATCTCCCTCATCTGCTGAGTCTTCAATGCCCATCGCAAGTTCGTCCTCCATTTCTTCCTCGGCTCCTGCACCTTCATTAACAGTTTGGCTGCTACCATGCGCCCTTGTTGTTCGCTGTCCCCCACCCTCCCATGCCAGCTGCCTTGATGCTGCTGACCATCTGAACCTTTGAGATTTTGTTATCCCTTCCGCATATGCCTCCTCCTCTACTTCCTCCCCTTCCCCTTGGCCCACCACCTGACTCCGAATACCGGTTAAAGTGTGTTCCAGCATGTAGATGATAATGGCATCATCAGCACTAAACATCTTAGTAGCCATTTCAAAACTCTGCAGAAGGGTGCAGAGGTCCTTGATCTGAGACCACTCCAGCAGCGTGATTTGCCCCACCTCTGGACTGCATTGGCCCAGGCTATATGTCATCACATACTGCACCAGGGCTCATCGCTGCTGCCATAGTCGCTGCAAAATGTGCAGAGTTGAATTCCATCATGTCGGCACATCGCATTTCAGGCGGTGAACCGGCAGGCCGAAAGACTTCTGTAAAGATGCATGTCGTTGAGCTGTGGGATGCGAACGCTGGAAGTGAGCACACAGCGACCGTACCCTCTTCAGAAGCGTATATAGGCTGGGATAGTGGGCTAGAAATTGCTGGATGACCAGGATCAAGACGTGAACCATACAAGGCATGTGTGTTGTGGCACCCCAGAGTCCGGATACCACAATGTCTTTATCGTCCTTGGGGGGTAGTGTCATACCTGAGAGCAACAGAGGGTATTCACACTGGGCATAACCAAAGAGCACAACACCTTTCTGCCTCCAGGCCTGAAGGGGGAGCTCTAAATCCCGGGTTCAGGGTAGCTCCCCTATAAATTCTGGTCTGGGGCAAAGTTAGTCAGTTCAGTTCCTGGGAGTACTATGAAGAAGACCTGTGGACTGGAGCAGTGCTAAGCTCGCCTCAGCTTAGCTAGACCTAGCTTTAGGGACCTGTAGGCAAGGGTCTGAGGAAGTGAAGGAGAGCCTGGGGAGCAGTGTCAAGCTCACCCCAGAGGAGTAAGCACCAAGAAACGGACACTGGAGTCCAAGGCTGTGCAGGGCCTAACGTCCCGGCAGATAATACTGGAGGATGGGGGGTTTCATGTCCCCCATCCACACCAAAGTGCCCACAGGCAAAGCAGCGTGAAGAGCCCAGGAGCAGCCGCCAGAGAGGTGGGGCTGGAAAAGGACTCGAGCTGCCAGTCATACCGGCACACTACAGGAGAAGGAGAGAGAGGGCCGCAGCTCAGCTTTTTCAGCTGCAAGGACCCGCTAAGAAAGCTCAATAAGGAGGCCTCAGGACTTGCCAGGTGAGGAGAATTTCGAGTTGCTCCCAGGTTGCTGGATTCCAGTAACATCATCTGTCTTTATGCCAGTATCACCAGTAAAGGACCTGAGGAGCCAACAAACCGTGAGTCTGTCAGTTACTTAGCGCCCTCCATCCTGCACCCTACATTGGACACTCCCCAGTGGTGGGCGGAATTCCGGAGTACAGCCACTGTTGGTGTAGGTGTAAGCGGAGGCAGCGGACAGGCTAACAGCAGGATGTGGGGAAATTCCGCTGCGGCCGAACACAGCATGGAGAGCGGTGTGAGGAGAGCGGCGCTCAGCACATAGACGAACTAAAGAGACAACAAAACAGCACAGATCTCAAGGTGAAGTTTAAGGGGAGTTGAGTCAGAGAAGTGAAAGAACGTCATTATGTTGTGTGTAAATGGAAGAGCTGAAGGTTCCCTGTCCTGCCAGCTGAGGTGGTTCCATTGATGCATTCCCAGCGCTGTGTAAATACAAGTTTTACCTTTTTTCACTTTTTCATCGTTGATACCTAGAGAAGACATTACTGAACCACTGTGATGGTGCAATTGTGGCACCCCATGGGTTAATGTGCCACAATAACATCACATGGGTTCTCTCCCCCACTACACACTGACAAACACTAGCACCTCTGGGCCAAGAGGGGGAGCACAACCTGCTTCCTGATATACTCTTGCCCATGAGGGAGAGCTCAGTTCAGCTCGGAGCAGGGCTGTGAAGAGCACGAGCTAGTGCAGAACTTAGTGCAGACCTAGTGAGGGTCAGAGGAACAGGAGAACTACAGACAGAGGAACACTTCTGGGAGCTGGAGTGACACCTTCACTCGCCCCAGAAGAACACACAGAACGGACACCGGATCCGGTACTGTGTCTGGCACCCACAGCACAGTGAATCCGGGAACAGTGGGATCTCTAGATGCCCATAGTACCAGAGCAAAGCAACACGGAGGGGTCAGCACAACACAGAGGACTCAAGTTGCCTAGCCAAGTGGTACCAGCAGAATACACAGAGAGAGAGACGTGAGGAATCCCACCAGCTCAGCTAATAGCAGCAGCCAGGACACACACACAGAGTGCAGCATAAGGACGCTGACGACCCCGGACAGGGTGGGAAGAGAGCTCGGCACCATTACAGACTCCGTGGACTATAATCTGCAGTAACATCAGCAGTAAAGCTTTGGAAAACAGCAAAACTGTGAGTCTGTGTATTGATTGCGACCTTTGCTCCAGATTCAGCACAGAGAGCTCCCCCCTGCTACAAGCCTGTCAGCTCTGCAGCCTCAGGAGAGAAGGAGAAGTGCACCAGTGTCTACCAAATGTGAGTGTGTGTCCTTTAACCCCGTCTCCACCATCTATAACCCCAATAGACTTTAACCCTTACTGCCCCGGGGGATACAGTTCTTCCCACTGGAACTACACCATCTCCGCTGCCATTCCATCACCCCCGGAGGTTCTGCAGCAGCGGCGGCCCCATCACTGGCCGCATCAAGTGGGTGGCGTCACGAGTGACAAATCCCCTTGTAAATATTCCCCATCTTATTGTGCGGGCCCAGGGACACGGTCCGGACCGAGCCACCCGTGACTTCCCTGGCACCGACCGGTCCGGTACCGAGTACCCCCATCCCGAGGGGGCTCCACACAATGAAATGAGGCTCCGAAATGGAACTGTGGCCACCGTGTTAGTGTTCATAACTTCTTTCCTTAGCCGGTCCTGGTACACCGCCAGGCAGAATGGGAAAGAGAAATTGATTGCTTATCACCAGTAAAGGACCTGAGGAGCCAACAAACTGAGTCTGTCAGTAACTTCGCGCCCTCCATCCTGCACCCTACACCCTTTCAACATCCACTGCCATGCGGATCCGCTCCACCTGTGGGAGCCACTACATCTCTGCCCGTCCATCGTCCCCAGAGGTTCTGCAGCAGGGCGGCTACTCATAGCCGCAAGCTACAGGTGGCGTCACGAATAATCCTCTCTATAATCTGCCAAAAACCCTTTGAGCTGAACCCAGGGTCACGGAACTGGGTCTCAACCCCAGTGACTCCTGAGAAGCGCCACAGCCTGGTTCTGAGTACCCCATGGCCCTAGGGCCCATCATGTGTCACCTTGCCCCGGCGAAGGGCTGCAACCAGGTTTGCAGCATTGTTGCACACGGCCTTCCATGGCTGCAGGTTCAGTGGAGACAACCATTGATTAAACTTGATCTCCAGAGCTGACCACAACTCCTTAGCTGTGTGACTCACATTTCCCAGATATTTTCACATAAACACCACCTGATGGCATTGAGCCCTGCTGCCAGCATAGTAAGGAGGAGTGCTGCATTGCTACTGCGCAGTTTTAACACGTGTCACATTACCAGACAGGCTTTGGGTGCAGGTGGAGGACCTAGAAGAGGTGGAGGAGGCAGAAACAGTGGAGGAACTTCTATATAAAGAGGCTTGGCGCACAACCAATCGGGATGGCAAGACTTGTACAGCAGTCCCTTCTCCTGCTGTCAGCATAGTCACCCAGTGCCCAGTCAGCAACTTGTAACGGCATGTTCATGCTTACGGTTCATGCATGAAGTACTCAAACTATTGATTATTTGGCCTATACTCAGATTTTGTTTACAAATTTTGCAGATAACATGAGTTGGGTCATCCTTTGCAATCCGAAAAAAGGCACAGGCTACGCAAGGCTTAGCACCCATGTGACCTGCAGAGCCACCACGGCTTCTGCACAGAGGCAGAGTTGTGGCTGAGGATGCAGTTGTTGACATGCTTCCAGGACTCCGTGTCTGTCCAGGAAGCCGCAACTTAACCTTGTCACTTTCATTCTACTCCACCTCCTCTGATGAGCTCATCAACTGCCTGCCTGTGTATTGACAGTAAGTGGGATCTTCAATCTCATTATCACCCTGTGTGTTCTCATACTCGTCGTCCTCAGAGCCAACCTCTTCCTGCCCTGAGCGCAAAGTCAAGGTGTAGTTCCAATCGGGTATCTGAGTCTCATCATCATCTGCCTCATTGTCTCCACCAACAGGGGTTACAGTTTTGGAAAGAGGGTCTACATTATGCACGGACCCTTCTTCATCGGGGCCTGAATATGACTCACAAAAATTTTGGGCATTGATGCAGATCATTTTCTCATCTTGACACACTGAATCTTTAGAGCAGACCTCTGATTCCCAGGCTATAGTATGAGTGAACAGCTCTGCAGACTCACCCATCTGTGTTAATGACATGCCCCTCCAGGGCCTAAGAATACTTGTAACCAGGGTTTCTTGAGGCTTCATCTTCACGGGGATCACAGGAACCAAGACCCGGCTCCGTGACCCTGATGGTTTCATTAAAAGTTCTATGTGGGTGGCTCTCTCTCCTGGGGGTAGGGATCGGGTATGGAGGGTTCATTCTGGGTAGGGATGACTGGATGTGGGGAAACTAGTGTTTTTTTGTGATGCCACCAGCAGGTTGCAGCTATATCTGGCCGCCGCTGCTCAACAGTCCTATTAGGGGTCGATGGTTGGGAGGCAGCAAGGTTCTTAAAGGGAACCAACCACCTCAGATGACGTCTATAAGCGGATAATCCATGTCCCTGGACCCTACCTACACCATTGCAGCTATCTTTTTGCTAAGAATATTGATAACAGCAAACCGAAATAAACAGTTTATAAGCTTACATGACTTCACTACGAGAGGGCGTCTCCCTTGGGCTCCAGTACGAGAGGGCTGTGTCTCCAGCAGCTTGAGTGACTTTCCTCCCCCTCCCTCTCTGTTTGCAGCACGTCACTGAAGGACGTGATATTATCTTTCTGTGGGCGGGCACGCAAGCCAGCTCCCGTCCGTGCCCGCCCACAGAAAGATAATATCACGTCCTTCAGTGACGTGCTGCAAACAGAGAGGGAGGGGGAGGAAAGTCACTCAAGCTGCTGGAGACACAGCCCTCTCGTACTGGAGCCCAAGGGAGACGCCCTCTCGTAGTGAAGTCATGTAAGCTTATAAACTGTTTATTTCGGTTTGCTGTTATCAATATTCTTAGCAAAAAGATAGCTGCAATGGTGTAGGTAGGGTCCAGGGACATGGATTATCCGCTTATAGACGTCATCTGAGGTGGTTGGTTCCCTTTAAGCCCTCTACGGGTAGGGCTGACCCCTAGGGTGGCCAAATGTACCTTAGTGAGTTGGTAGTAGTGTTTCTGGTGCTTTAGACGCATTAAGAAAGTTCACAGACACAGTGGATTGTAGTCTTTGGTACTTTTCTCACAGTCTTTGTGCAGCAGCCCGCTGAGGACTGGGTTCTCGGAGGCAGGGATCGAGCTACTCCTGGGTAGTAGGATGATACATAAACGGCACCCCTTCTCTGTCCTTTACAGGTCGTCTCATACAGCGCATTGCCTTACCTTTCTGCTTTGCACCTCGCCACAGAGAGCTCTGAGCCAGTGACTGTGGGCTTTTCTGAGAGGTTCCCCTGCAGTGTCTCCCCTCAGCCCTTTGGTTGCCACCTTTTAGTAGATGTTTGCGGTTGTTCGGCTATCACACCATAAAAATGTCAAAGCCTCCGGGTTGCTACCTGAGCCTGTTTGATCATCTCCACTAGTGTTTTGGGGTTCCCAGTGCCCCTCACGGCCTAGACCCTCCACCGCCTGTGCTTGACAATGGATACGAGCCCCACGGGTGCATTGCTCACTTCCCGTGCCTCTGGGACCCCCTCGTTCTCCTGGAGCCACTTGGGTGTTCTCTGCTCTCTTGGGTTTGGCCTCAGGACACGCTCTCTCTTGCTCTAGTCTTCTACACACTTCTCAGGTGTATGTTCTCTAGCTACCCTCCAACTCAACCTTGGTGTGCTAAGGCCTCACTCCAGCTGTTCTACCACCTCTCATTAGCTGGGTAACTATCTTCTTCTGCTCACTGTCGTTCGCCTACGTTCTAGATGGTTCCCACGCTATTTATACCCCTTGTCACGTGTCCCACATCATCTACATGTGTTCTTCCTGACCTCACTCCTTCCAGAGTGCTCCCTCTAACTAACTCCCTTCACCACCCAGCCCCACTAAAATCGATCCTAGTGTGATCTGGGTGTCCTGGTACCGGTCTGTACACCTCTTATCCGTGGGTGGGATACTACTCCCTAACAGGGGTGCAGTACATATGTGGCAACTGGATCCACAGGGGCGCCACACTAACCCATAGTCATTGCCAGGGCCCGGGACACGGTGCGGACCAGGACCACCCGTGACTTCCCCAGTAGCAGACCCGGTCCGGTACCGAGTACCCCCGTCCCAGTGGGCTCGACATTGCTATGACAGCTGGGGGCATGTTGAAGACCCCTGTACCTGTATTACAGAGCCCCTTAAAACCTGCATGTGGCCTCAAAGGAGACTGTAATTTTATTCTGTGGCATTGCTGTAACTAGCACAAGCAGTTAGATAATCACAGATTACAGTTTCCTAAGGGGACTATAAAGTACAGTAAGAAGTAAAAGAAAAAAATGTATAAAAAGTATGAAACAAATAAAAGAAAGTTGAAATCACCCCTTTTTCTCAATAAAAATAAAGGTCACGCCTTCTAAACTGCCCATGACCCACCACCTTTTGTATACTCAAGTGTTCAAAGATGGCGATCTTGTGAGTAAGTACGCATGTGCACGACTGCGCACGTACTCACACGGCCGCCATCTTTAGACAGTTGGGTAAACAAAGATGGTGACTGCCTGCCTGCAAGCATGTGTGTCGAGCCCACTGGGACGAGGGTACTCGGTACCGGACCATGTCTGCTATTGGGGAAGTCACGGGTGGTCCTGGTCCGGACCGTGTCCCGGGCCCTGGCAAATAAAAGGGTGTATTTACAGGGGAGAATAGTCTATCGTGACGCCACCCACTATGTGCGGCCAGTGATGAGGCCGCCACTGCAGAACCTCCGGGGATGGTGTAATGGCAGCACAGATGGAATAGTTCCAGTGGGTAGAACTGTATTTCCCGGGGCAATGATGGTAAAGTCTATAATGGATATGGATGGTGGAGACGGGGTTAAAGAACACACACTCACGTTTTGTAGTAAAAGGTGCAATTCTCCTTCTCTCCTGATGCTGCAGCTTTCTTCCAGCCCGTGTGCAGAGCTGACAGGCTGGTAGCTCTTCAGGTGGGACCTTGCTGCTATTGGATGTAGGGCAAAGGTTGCAATCAATACACAGACTCACAGTTTTGCTGTTTTCCAAAGCTTTACTGCAGATGTTGCAGATTATAGTCCACGGAGTCTGTACTGGGGCTAGGCTTTCCTCCCACCCTGTCCGGGTCATCAGCTTCCTCGTGCTGCTCTGTGTGTGCGTGTCCTGACTGCTGCGTTTAGCTGAGCTGCTGGGACTGTCTCATACTCTCTCTGTTCTGCTGGTACCACTTGGCTAGGCAACTTGAGTCCTCTGTGCTGTGCTGACCCCGCCGTGTTGCTTTGCACTGGTACTGTGGGCATCTAGAAACCCCACTGCTCCTGGATTCACCGTGCTGTGTGTCAGTCACAGTACCGGATCCGGTGTCCGTTCTGTGCGCTTCTCTGGGGCGAGTAATGGTTGCATTCAAGCTCCCAGGAGTGTCTCTCTGCTTGTAGCTCTCCTTTCCTCAGAACCTCACTAGGCCTGGAATCGGTGAGCAGACTGTACAGAAGCCTCTTGCAGCTTCCTGGCACTACAGTCTCTCTCCTCTTCACAGCCCTGCTCCAAGCTGAACTGAGCTACTTCCTCATGAGCTGGAGTATTTAAGAGAGCAGGTTGTGCTCCCCCTCCTGGCCCAGAGGTGCTAGTGTTTGTCAGTGTGTTGTGGGGAGGGAACCCATGAGATGTTATTGTGGCACATTAACCCATGGGGTGCCACATGTGCACTTACTCGGGCCGAGATCAGTGTCAGCGGTGGCAGTGATGGTGTAGCATTTGCGTGTGGTGGTGCCTGCTGTCACTTTCGGGTGATGATACTTGCAGGCATGTGCAGCACCACTGGTGAAAGCGCACAATGTCCCAATACTACCAATGGGTGGAATATTTGCACACCCATCTCTTGGGTATACAAATATGGTGGAAGCTGGCTGATGCCAGAAGTGGATGACAGGTGGGAAAGGAGGATTATGTGAGTAGATGGCTCTCCAACTGTTGGAAGCTACAGATACTGTATTGACTCTAATGGCCCCTTTACACGCAGCTACAGGTAACAGGTTTTCCACAGGTAACTTACTGGCTGCAGTGAAATCATGGAGACATAGTTCCATTTGTACACAGCAACAAGATAGAACCATGTCTCCATGATTTCACTGCAACCAGTAAGTTACCTGTGGAAAACCTGTTACCTGTAGCTGCGTGTAAAGGGGCCATTACTCCATCACTTTGGTGTGTAAACATGGTGGAGGCTCGTGATAGCAGGATATCTGGACGCCAGAATTGAGAGATGATATAGCACAATTATGTAACTGCCCCCCCCATGCACTGTTTCTTGCCCACTGTGCCCATTTGATATGTGGTGTGTGTGTCTATTTGGCGATTAAATGATGTCTGATTGTCAAACATTTACTCATTGGTAGTCCTTTAATGCCGAATATTTTTGTAATTGCCCCTAAGTGGTTATACTGGATAGTCAAATAGAGCAAGTAAGCAGATCACTACAAAATAAGAGACACATCTGACATTGCATTTTTTTATGGTTATTATTACAGTTTTATTATTAGCAGACAGTTGGTTTCCAGTGCTTGATTGTAGATACTGATGGCGTATACAGCACGACCCGGTCTTATCTTGAATTTCCAGACTTCACTGTAGTCAAACAAATAAAAGAAGCTGTATTATACAGTGTTAAGAATATTATTGCACCCTCACCTGATTTTAATTTATTTGTAGTCTAAAGGCACCGTTACACATAGCGATGTTCCAGCGATCTCACCAACAATCTGACCTGGCCGGGATCGCTGGAACATTGCTATGTGGTCACTGGTAAGATGCCAGACAGGCAGACTTACCAGCGATGCGCCGACACCCGATGGTCGTTGGGATCTGTCAGGTCCTCGGCCGCAGAATGGAGATCGCTGGTCGTTGCCTCTGTCACACACCACAATGCAGCATGCCCAGCGGGAGATCGACAATCGAAAAATGGTCCAGGCCATTCTTTAATGATCAGCGATCTCACAGCAGGGGGGCCGCTCACTTGTGTGGGTCACACACAACGATATCGCTAGCGAGGTCGCTGATATATCACAAAACCTATGATGTTGCAGCGATATCGTTAGCGATATAGCTATGTGTAACGGGGCCTTAACACTTCTGCATCTTTACATTGGTTTGGCATTCTTTTTTAGACCCTGTGCACACAGTGCATTTTTGATGCTTCTCTTAACGTGTTTTTCAGTGCAGTTGTCAGAAAACTACATGCCTATCCTTATGCCAGCAAACTCAATGAGAATCCTGACGTTTTGTTCACATGTTGCTTTTTTTCCCTTGAAGATTTGGTGCAGAAATCAATCTGCAGTGTGTCAATTCTTGATGCCTTTTGCAGCATAGTTCCACCTCGAATGCATAAAAAGCTTTTTAGAAAAAAACAGAAGCCAAATGTGTATAAAAAAAAAAAATAAAAACGCGTCAAAATGCATAAAAAATGTATCAAAAACATATTTCTGCCAGAGATACAGATTTGGTGCAGAAATTTCTGCAACCAAATACTCAATGTATGCACATAGCCTTAAAGGGTAACCACCATTTAAATTTGTATTTAATAATGTAAAGCAAGTGATTATAATAAACTTTGAAATATACTCCATATGAAAATTCTAGTTGAAAACTATTCATAAACTTTCCACAAGGTGTCCCCACTGCACTGTGTGTGAAGCAGACATAGGCCATGTTCACACACATGGGTTTTTTTGCCCATCTCTGCGTTTTTTGTGCTGTTAACGCAGGGTACATTTGAGTGTACATGCGTTTTTGAGCCAAACTTGCGTTTTTTCCCCCAGCCCAAAAAAACGCTGCATGCATGGGACCCAATGGGAAACGCACATATAGACACATGCGGTTTTTGGAAACGTCCCAGCAGCCTGTGGAAAAATGTTTTTTTTCACCAGCACCCCCCCCCCTAATATAAAGAGGAAAATGAAAAAAAAAATTTTTATGATAGCACCCAAGGCCCCCCCCCCCCCCCCCCCTTGGTCGGCAGGAAAACGGAAAAAAATTTCCTTCAGCAAAAACACAAATTTTTATGCCATGCGTTTTTTGTTATTTGGGTGTTTGGTGAAAAAATGACTACAGTATATACTCGTGTATAAGCCGACCCGTGTATAAGCCGACCCCCCTACTTTTGCCCCAAAACCTGGGAAAACCTATTGACTCGTGTATAAGCCGAGGGTGGACCCCAGCACAGGTATACAGCCCCCCGCCGCTTGCCGACATCACGATCCCGGGCTTCATTCCGCGTCTTCTGGCTTCCGGCTTCCTGTGGTCGCGGGCAATGACGTCATTGCCCGCGACCACAGGAAGGCGGAAGACGCGGAATGAAGCCCGGGATCGTGATGTCGGCAAGCGGCGGGACAGCGCGACAGGACAGTGATAAGTATGATTTTACTTTACAGGTTTGCCGCGCAAGGGGGGGGGGCCCTGGATCATGATGGGGGGCCTGTATACCTCCGGGGGCTGCTGCTGTATACTTATACTGTATACTCGCGTATAAGCCGAGGGGGGACTTTTCAGCCCAAATTTTGGGCTGAAAAACTGGGCTTATACGCGAGTATATACAGTAATTCAAAAACGTTTTGAAAGCTTTCACACACTCAAGGCACATTTTTTGGCACTCTTAAAAAAACGCAAGTGGTTTTAGGAGTGCTAAAAAAAACGCAAATTGTGTGTGAACAATGCCATACAGTGTTGGCCAAACGTATTGACACCCCTGCAATTCTGTCAGATAATACTCAGTTTCTTCCTGAAAATGATTGCAATCACAAATTCTTTGGTATTTTTATCTTCATTTAATTTGTCTTTAATGAAAAAAACACAAAAAGTATTGTCGTAAAGCCAAATTGGATATAATTCCACACCAAACATAAAAAAGGGGGTGGACAAAAGTATTGGCACTTTAGAAAAATCATGTGATGCTTCTCTAAATTGTGTAATTAACAGCACCTGTAACTTACCTGTGGCACCTAACAGTAATAAATAATAATAATAATAATAAATAATAAATAATAATAAGTAATAAATAAATCACACTTGCAGCCGGTTGACATGGATTAAAGTTGACTCAACCTCTGTCCTGTGTCCTTGTGTGTACCACATTGAACATGGAGAAAAGAAAGAAGACCAAAGAACTGTCTGAGGACTTGAGAAACCAAATTGT